>JACGAQ010000553.1:0-117492 GCA_014119065.1 Orius insidiosus | reverse complement strand
GGGTATACTCCTTTTCTGACTACAAGGTCAAGGCGATCTTCAGGGAAAAACTTTGCAAGGTCTCTAAAGCCGGACCTAGGCAAATTCTTGGACAATTTATCGAGACTGGATGCGAGGAAGCGGAAGGAGTCGATAAATTTCACTGCTAAGCCACCCATTCTTTTGGAAAAAGAAATATACTTCTCTTCAGAGTTAGGGATGACTTCGATGTTATCTTTACCATCATACGCTAACTCTCTGACAATAAAATGGGAGTCATAGCCGCTTAGATTGTGGAAGAAGACGGGGAGAAATTTCGGGGTGCGAAATAGGACATTGCAGCTTCTGTGTGCTGCGCCACGATACAAGCCACTGATATGATCGTGGTCCATCACTTTCGGGTCATTATTGGTGAATGGATGGGAACAGAGGAAACAGGTTGTGGAACGATTATAAGCGTGTTCCTCAGAAACCTTTAGAGGTAACATCGGCTGCGGCTTCGAGTACACCAGGGACACCATTTCCGCCACTTTATCCATATACAAAATTTCAAGGCAGAATCTTTCCCTACGTAAACGTAGGGTTCGACGGGGAAGTCTGATGGTATTAAATGGCGGGGAACCGTCTCAGCGACCTTAACATAAACGCAAAAACTCATCGGGAGATGGTTCTGATAAGGGATCGTCTGACGTGACACACCGAAGCTCTCCAGTGTCGGAATCTTTTCGAGAATCGCCTCAAAATCTGCGTAGACGACAAATGGTATCCTCATTTGGTTTTGAATCTTTGAAAAACACGCGGGATTTCCTTTATCGCCTACTTTTGGGAGCTCAATACGCGTGGGTCGGTTTTTTCCGCAGTACTCCATATGGAGCTTCATTCGTTCAGCAATGCCATTCCCATTACTGTTGAAGTGGGTCAGGCATCGCTTGCAAACTCGAATCCCATGTTCGTGTCCAGAAATTTGTAAAGCCACTAACCTCTCAAAATTTTTAATGTATGCCCAGTGACTTTTTCCGTCCTCTGTTGTGATGAGTAAGAGGTCACGGTGATCCTCCTTTTCATGATCCACCACCTTCAGAGGATATACGTCTCCAGACTTTCCAACAGTGAATACGTTAATGGAGATATTGTTCCGTTTCTCAAAGGTTTTGACCTCTTCGAGACGGGTAGGGAATGAAACACATCCGAAATCGTAACCGTGTTTAATATTGCGATAATGGGACACGCGATCTATGTCCTTCTTTTCTTTGATGAGATGGGAGAGGATGGCGTACTCGAAACAACGCTCGTCATTATTTTAACGTTTATAATCGCTTTTCGGTTTTTTATATGGGGCGGGAGCTCGATAAAACTGGAAGCACCCAAAGGTCGGAGGCGATTAATACGAACGAAAAGCCCGTCGATCTGTTTAAGGGTCCATCCGCTTTTCTTTACGTGCATTTCCTCCATTTCAGCCGCTAATTTCGTGTAAACTTGGTTAAGATGACTCAGAATATCGCTGTCATCATATATAGCTATATTTTTTGTCTTAAAAGCCCGGTCACGTCTCACCTTGAATATTTCAAAAGTAGCTTCTAGGATAACATTGAATTTAACAGGAGCGTCACTCCTTTTTAAATATTCGGTAATTAATTTGGAAACTAATTCCGTTTTTGCGTTCATAAACTCTTTAAGATCGGCCGTTATATTGCATGGTACAAATAAGTCTCTAAATTACTACCGAATGCTGATTCGATAGGAAAATATGACGATCCCACTGAAGCCTCAATCCTCCTCCGCTTCGTCATGACGAGGGGTGTTTCCTTCCCACAAACACGCAAATGAGCTTTCAATGAGCGTATTTCTGGAAAAGTAACACCACAAGATACACAAGTCCGACGGACAAAATTGCACGATCTCTCATGTTTCAAACAAACGTTTTTCTAGTAAAAACCTTCTCACAATGTTTACATGCGAACATGACTGGTAAATAATATAATAAATACGTGTGTAATAATTATAAAAATTTGAATTTAAATTTAACGGTTATAATAATTAACAATGCCTTTATTATGTACCTACTTACTGCTTAGAAATCTGAACACAAACAACGAATATCGATAGTGTTTGGAACTATAGTGTGTTCCTACAGTCTAAAAAAAAAAAATATATATATAAAGGATGGGAAAAAAATTAAGGAATGGTAAATTATGTAAATACTTACATTTATGTAGGAAACTTGTTGATAATAGGTATTATTCCCAAATAGAGCTGACGATATCAGTTAGTACGAAAAAAAAATTGTTTTCTATTTTTTTTTTTTTTTTAAATGAATTTTATTGCACTCGTAGACGATATAATATGAGCCTTGTTCAAATGACAAAGAGAGACTGAGGAGTAAGCATTTTTTTTTTTAATTCTCTAATAGAATAAATCACATCGAGACGGACAAGCTCGTGCAAGTCTTTACTAGTCGGGGGCCTAGTCGGGGGCTCAGCCGGGGGCCTAGTCGGGGGCCTAAGGCTAAAACGCACGCTAGGGCTTGACGCGCGGCCTAAGGCGTGCGGCTCGACTCGAACTTTTCTTAAACGTCCTTAAAGAAGAATTTAAAGTGAATCCGATATGTAATCTTCTATTCTCAAATATTGACTCGCTCTATTTTGATCGACTATTTTTTTCGTAACGTTGTTGTTCACTCGGTTTCTGAGAGGTAAATGAACAACACCCGTAGGTCGTTCTAATATTTTATACCCAGGTAAATGGTTGGATAAGACTAATGAAGGATATACTGTGGTTAAGCCTTTTTAATACGAGCCACCGCTGATGTTTGAATCGATTGATAGTTTCGATATATCGAAAATCTGAACTATAGATGACGAAACATTGACGGATTGCGGCTCGACTTGAACTTTTCTTAAACTTACTTAAAGAAGTTTTTAAAATGAATCCGATATGTGATCTTATTCTCGAATATTGACTCGCTCTCTATTTTGATCGACTATTTTTTCGTAACTTGTTGATTACTCGGTTTCTGAGAGGTAAATGAACAACCTGTGGGTCGCTCTAATATTTTACCAGGTAAATGGTTGGATAAAACTGAAGGATATACTGTGGTTAAGCCTTTTTAATAGCAGCCACCGATGATGTTTGAATCGATTGGCAGTGTCGATATATCGAAAATCTGAACTATAGATGACGAAACATTTACTGTCAGGGCTTTTGGCAAACCTGTGACGGTCAGCGAGCCCTAGGAGTTGAACTATGGTGTTGGTAAATTCCGTCATCTCATAACACGCTTCCGGAATTTGATGACGAAGATTATTGTTCATTGAAATGAAAGGACTCGAAAGAGAGTAACCCGACCACTACTCATTGATAACGTTCTTCTGTGAATAAGGGGGGGGGGGATCCTCGGAAAGAAGTGACGAACGTCCTGAGAAAGACAAGGCGAACGACATAATGTATGACCACTCGAGATGACGATTTATTTTTATAGGGTATGAAGAATTAAATACGATGGACATAGATGGCCGCACACTATCGTATTATTTTCATATAAGCGATCTCGATTAAAAATAATTGAAAGACAAATGTCTGAGAAGTAAGTATGTATGTAATCAATAAATTTTAGTCCTTAAGCCGCGCGTCAAGCCCTAGCGTGCGTTTTAGCCTTAGGCCCCCGACTAGGCCCCCGGCTGAGCCCCCGACTAGGCCCCCGACTAGTAAAGACTTGCACGAGCTTGTCCGTCTCGATGTGATTCTATTAGAGAATTAAAAAAAAAATGCTTACTCCTCAGTCTCTCTTTGTCATTTGAACAAGGCTCATATTATATCGTCTACGAGTGCAATAAAATTCATTTAAAAAGAAAAAAAAAAAATAGAAAACAATTTTTTTTTCGTACTAAACTGATATCGTCAGCTCTATTTGGGAATAATACCTATTATCAACAAGTTTCCTACATAAATGTAAGTATTTACATAATTTACCATTCCTTAATTTTTTTCCCATCCTTTTATATATATATTTTTTTTTTTTAGACTGTAGGAACACACTATAGTTCCAAACACTATCGATATTCGTTGTTTGTGTTCAGATTTCTAAGCAGTAAGTAGGTACATAATAAAGGCATTGTTAATTATTATAACCGTTAAATTTAAATTCAAATTTTTATAATTATTACACACGTATTATTATTATTATTTACCAGTCATGTTCGCATGTAAACATTGTGAGAAGGTTTACTAGAAAAGACGTTTGTTTGAAACATGAGAGATCGTGCAATTTTGTCCGTCGGACTTGTGTATCTTGTGGTGTTACTTTTCCAGAAATACGCTCATTGAAAGCTCATTTGCGTGTTTGTGGGAAGGAAACACCCCTCGTCATGACGAAGCGGAGGAGGATTGAGGCTTCAGTGGGATCGTCATATTTTCCTATCGAATCAGCATTCGGTAGTAATTTAGAGACTTATTTTGTACCATGCAATATAACGGCCGATCTTAAAGAGTTTATGAACGCAAAAACGGAATTAGTTTCCAAATTAATTACCGAATATTTAAAAAGGAGTGACGCTCCTGTTAAATTCAATGTTATCCTAGAAGCTACTTTTGAAAATATTCAAGGTGAGACGTGTGACCGGGCTTTTAAGACAAAAAATATAGCTATATATGATGACAGCGATATTCTGAGTCATCTTAACCAAGTTTACACGAAATTAGCGGCTGAAATGGAGGAAATGCACGTAAAGAAAAGCGGATGGACCCTTAAACAGATCGACGGGCTTTTCGTTCGTATTAATCGCCTCCGACCTTTGGGTGCTTCCAGTTTTATCGAGCTCCCGCCCATATAAAAAACCGAAAAGCGATTATAAACGTTAAAAATAATGACGAGCGTTGTTTCGAGTACGCCATCCTCTCCCATCTCATCAAAGAAAAGAAGGACATAGATCGCGTGTCCCATTATCGCAATATTAAACACGGTTACGATTTCGGATGTGTTTCATTCCCTACCCGTCTCGAAGAGGTCAAAACCTTTGAGAAACGGAACAATATCTCCATTAACGTATTCACTGTTGGAAAGTCTGGAGACGTATATCCTCTGAAGGTGGTGGATCATGAAAAGGAGGATCACCGTGACCTCTTACTCATCACAACAGAGGACGGAAAAAGTCACTGGGCATACATTAAAAATTTTGAGAGGTTAGTGGCTTTACAAATTTCTGGACACGAACATGGGATTCGAGTTTGCAAGCGATGCCTGACCCACTTCAACAGTAATGGGAATGGCATTGCTGAAACGAATGAAGCTCCATATGGAGTACTGCGGAAAAAACCGACCCACGCGTATTGAGCTCCCAAAAGTAGGCGATAAAGGAAATCCCGCGTGTTTTTCAAAGATTCAAAACCAAATGAGGATACCATTTGTCGTCTACGCAGATTTTGAGGCGATTCTCGAAAAGATTCCGACACTGGAGAGCTTCGGTGTGTCACGTCAGACGATCCCTTATCAGAACCATCTCCCGATGAGTTTTTGCGTTTATGTTAAGGTCGCTGAGACGGTTCCCCGCCATTTAATACCATCAGACTTCCCCGTCGAACCCTACGTTTACGTAGGGAAAGATTCTGCCTTGAAATTTATGTTGTATATGGATAAAGTGGCGGAAATGGTGTCCCTGGTGTACTCGAAGCCGCAGCCGATGTTACCTCTAAAGGTTTCTGAGGAACACGCTTATAATCGTTCCACAACCTGTTTCCTCTGTTCCCATCCATTCACCAATAATGACCCGAAAGTGATGGACCACGATCATATCAGTGGCTTGTATCGTGGCGCAGCACACAGAAGCTGCAATGTCCTATTTCGCACCCCGAAATTTCTCCCCGTCTTCTTCCACAATCTAAGCGGCTATGACTCCCATTTTATTGTCAGAGAGTTAGCGTATGATGGTAAAGATAACATCGAAGTCATCCCTAACTCTGAAGAGAAGTATATTTCTTTTTCCAAAAGAATGGGTGGCTTAGCAGTGAAATTTATCGACTCCTTCCGCTTCCTCGCATCCAGTCTCGATAAATTGTCCAAGAATTTGCCTAGGTCCGGCTTTAGAGACCTTGCAAAGTTTTTCCCTGAAGATCGCCTTGACCTTGTAGTCAGAAAAGGAGTATACCCCTACGACTACATAGATTCGTTTGAGCGTCTTCAAGAGACGGTTTTGCCTCCAAAATCGAAATTTTATAGCCAACTATTTGAAAAAGACATCACTGACGAGGACTATGAACATGCACTAAGAGTATGGAATGAGTTTAACATCGAAACGATTGAAGAGTACAGCGTACTCTATGTAAAAGTTGACGTTTTGCTCCTGTGCGATGTCTTTGAAAATTTCAGAGATGTATGTATGAGTGCATATTCATTAGACCCCGCCTGGTACTTTACAGCACCTGGACTGGCGTGGGATGCTATGCTTAAATACACAGGGGTAAGGCTCGAGCTACTGACCGACTACGACATGCTCCTCATGATTGAGCGTGGGATAAGGGGAGGTCTTTGCCAGTGCAGCCTACGACATGGAAAGGCTGCAAACAAATACCTGGACCCTGATCGAGATCCTCAAGAGGAGTCATCGTATATCGCATATCTGGACGCGAATAACCTCTATGGATGGGCGATGTCAAAACCGCTCCCTTTGGTGGATTCGAATGGGTTAAACATCCGGAATCTCTTGACTGGCTCAACGCTTCGACAAGCGGACCTTACGGTTATATACTTGAAGCCGACATAGAGTATCCGGAAGAGTTTCACGAATTGCATAACGATTTTCCCCTTCTTCCGGAAAATAAGATCCCTCCCGGAGGCTCTCATACGAAATTGTTGGCTTCTTTGAACAAAAAAGAGAAATATGTTGTGCATTTCGCCAACCTGCAGCAGGCTGTGGGATTGGGTCTCAAAGTAGTCCGAATACATCGAGCGCTTAAATTCAGACAATCGGATTGGCTTCGGCCTTACATTGACCTCAATACGGGACTAAGACAAAAGGCAACCAATGACTTCGATAAAGACTTTTACAAACTTATGAACAACGCCGTTTTTGGCAAGTTTATGGAAAATGTTCGTAAAAGAATAAAAATTGAGCTGGTAGTAACTCAAAAACGACTTGACCGACTGATCGCCCGACCAACTTTTAAAGACAGGACGATTTACAAGGAAAACTTGGTGGCTGTACATCTTGACTTGGAAAATGTCCTTATGAACAAACCTATTTATGTGGGTATGGCAATTTTGGATATTTCCAAGCTCAGGATGTATGATTTCCACTACAACACAATGCTGACTTTTTACGGACCTGAAAGACTGCGACTGATGTACACTGACACGGATAGTCTAATCTATTATATAAAAACTAAGGATTTTTATACCGACGTGACTAACATTCTAGAAGAATTTGATACTTCAGATTATCCGCCCCACCACCCAGCATATACGACCGCTAATAAAAAGGCTCTGGGGAAATTTAAGGATGAGCTCAACGGAACGCCAGCCTCCGAATTTGTTGGTCTACGAGCTAAGATGTACGCCATCCGTAGCCCGAACGATGAACAGAAAAAGGCGAAAGGGATCAAAAGAGTTGCAGTCGAAGGAAAACTTAACTTTGATGACTACCTTAACGCCCTGAACAATCGACTGGAGTATAAAACCGAATTCAAATCGATCGTATCGAGAGAACATTTACTTCAATCGGTAGTTCAGAAAAAGACGTCTCTTTCACCCTTCGATGATAAACGTCACATACTGGATGACGGGGTGAGAACCTTGGCCCACGGACATCGATCTATATCAAAAATTTGTTAAAAATAGTATAAAAGAAAATAAAACATGATGTTAAGCTTGATAATTGATTGTCTACAGAGGTAGATTTCATAATTCGACGGTCTCAAGGCAGAAAGGCTTAAGCGCCATTCATCAAATTTTTCGATAGAGCTCACGATAACCTGACGCTGCAATATTGTTATCCAATGTATCTTACAAACTTAAAAACTCGATTTTCTTTATTTTTCGATTTTTTGAAAATTAAAATCAATCATTTTAAATGAAAGAACTGGCGCTCGCGACCATTTTTCACTAAACAACACCATTTTCGTCATATCGGCGCTTACACCTTTCTACCTTGAGACCGTCGATATATGAAAATTTTTTTTTGTTAAATACCACTTATTTTTTACCCTACATAAAGATAAGATCTGTTTTTCATTGAATTTAAATTTGGATAGAATATGTCAATTTCGAGATTAGAATTAATAACGGACCAAGTTCTGGTCAGAGTTAGGAATCTACCATAGTCTACCAGTACGGTAATTTGAAAGTCAGCCGATTTCTAACATTTTTGGTAGGAACAGAAAAATTTAAAGAGGCAATTAGATACTTATTAAAATGTACGTACCTACTTACTCTAAATCGCACACAAACACTCAATATATGATAATTGATATATGATAAATAAACGAAATTCGCAACAGCCCGAGTCCATCTACCTGAAACTATTCGACTCAGGAGACGCGGCGAGAAACAAAACTTTAAGCGGCCTGTTGATAAGAGAAAAGAAGGAACATCGTTTCCTTACCTCGGATGAAGACAAAATTTATTTATTTTTTCATTCTTATAAAACCATACAGGTCGGTCAGTTGTAAAAAATTAATACCATGTATTTATAATAGGTACCTACTCTTCCTTTACAGACTGCAGGTGAGGACCTAGAACAGGAGTTGATGGAGCGAAACAAACGATCTACGAATCAGTTGGAGAACCTATAGGAAATTTAAATACCAAAAAGTGCTAATTCTATTCAATGAGTCGGAAGATCGTCAAACTTATTTATGTATTATTTTTGTTGGAAGAAGAGAAAAACGTAGTGTTTTAAGATCACAGCTTTAGTGCATTGTTCATAAAATCATAATTTAAAAAAGAAAATTTGTTACTGCAGCAACTAATAACATGTATTATTATTATTATTATTATGTTTATAGTATTTTGTGTAAAATTTAGAATAAACCTTTATTTTTATGATAGTAAGAATTTAATAACCTTTAACTTTAAACTTTGACAAGTCTCGGTTAAGTGACCTTGAGGCCTATGGGCGTATATGGCTAGTCCTCTCCCAGCCAATCATTTATGAAATAAGGGACAATACCGCGCTCCTCCATAGAAGCAGGTAAGGTTAACCGGTTTGGTGAGGATTCGCATAAAATGACGTAATCAGATTCGATCAGTTTTTCTTAGTTACTGAAGGTTGGCTTACTACGAAAATATCATTTAATGGAGCAATAGCGTTTGTCGGTGGCGAGTGTTGGGGGGGGGGGGGGGATTTTTGGAAGTTGATCCGCTAAGTCACTTGTAGAAGTCATGGTACCGGCTTTAAGGATACCTATGTTTTGATTGATTAATTTTTTAAATTTTATTTTTATTGAATAAATAAAGGGAAAAAAATGTCTAGACGAAGTATGATGACACCTCGATCGCTCAAATTTCACCGGGAGGGAGGGAGGTTGTTGACACCTAGGATGACTATAGAGATACTCATTGACGGTCGGATGATAGTGTAGTGTAGGGGGGGGGGGGGGGGGGGTTTCGTCCGACTTTATTAGCCATTAATTGAATAACATAGACAATAAGATGCGTAGTGTAGCGGTTAAGGTGGTAGACTTCCATGCAGGGGACTCGGGTTCGAAGCTTGGAGCTGAGGGAATTTTTTTTAAATTATGTTGGTAGACCTGCTAAAAGGTTGGCGGGAGCCGTCTGAGTGTGGGAAGGGGGGGGTGATAGAGAAGCTAGTCTCGATGATCCGGCAACAATGTTTACGTATAAGATGCTATGAGAAAGAGAGAGAGCGCTATAGGTGAGGGTATGGGGGGGGGGTAGTTCAGAGAGACGAGGCTGGGCTCCGAGGAGATCCGGCAACGTTGCCACCAAGAATTGCGCCAAAACCGGCAAAACCCCTCTACTTTTAAGGTAACATGACATAGAAAACTCATTTAAATCACAACTTTTTATATTTTTTTTTTGTCAAAGTGTAATTTATCTTCTTCAAAAATCCCTAAACCTGCAATATAAAAAATGTTTAAAAAAAACCCATATTTTCAAAATTAAAAATTTTTTGAGAGCCCTAGAAGGATATTTTTTGTAGTTTCCTGGCCGAAAGGATCCCTCCGCATTAAGGAGAAATTCGCAAAAACTCATATTCTTTATTCATGACAACCATCATACATTTTTTTGTCTTCTCACACTCTTTGGACTGAAAATTTTTAGTTTTTAAAATCGCTCAAAATGTGGTTTTAGACGTTTTTTGGGGGTGAGAAATACGAATCTGAAGTCAGTTTTGCGATTTGAATTTTTTTTTTCGACTTAACAAAGGGGAGAGAGTTTCTTTCACTTTTGGGACTGAAAATTTTTATTTTATAAAATCGCTCAAAATGTGGTTTTAGACGTTTTTTGGGGTGAAAAATACGAATCTGAAGTCAGTTTTGCGATTTGAATTTTTTTTTTTTCGACTTAACAAAGGGGAGAGAGTTTTCTTTCACTTTTGGGACTGAAAATTTTATTTTATAAAATCGCACAAAATGTGGTTTTTGACGTTTCTTGGGGTAAGAAATACGAATCTGAAGTCATTTTTGCGATTCGAAAAAAATTTTTTTCTTCTCTCACTCTTTGGACTGAAAATTTTTATTTTTTTTAAATCGCTCAAAATGTGGTTTTTGACGTTTCTTGGGGTGAGAAATACGAATCTGAAGTCATATTGCCGATTTGAAAAAATTTTATTGTCCTCTCTCACTTTTTGGACTGAAAATTTTTATTTTTTAAAATCGCTCAAAATGTGGTTTTAGACGTTTCTTGGGGTGAGAAATACGAATCTGAAGTCAGTTTTGCGATTTGAATTTTATTTTCGACTTAACAAAGGGGAGAGTCCTCTATCACTTTTTGGACTGAAAATTTTTTTTTAAATCGCTCAAAATGTGGTTTTTGACGTTTCTTGGGGTAAGAAATACGAATCTGAAGTCATTTTTGCGATTTGAAAAAAATTTTTTTTTGTCCTCTCTCACTTTTTGGAATGAAAATTTTTATTTTCGACTTAACAAAGGGGAGTCTCCCATCACTTTTTGGACTGATAATTTTATTTTTCAAAATCGCTCAAAATGTGGTTTTTGACGTTTCTTGAGGTGAGAATACGAATCTGAAGTCTAAAACTAAAAATTCGATCTACTCTGAACATATTATGTATGGATTATATTTTTGGGCTTAAGCTTTAGGACCTCCTTAGTTGAGTCCTAAAAGCAGGGAGCTTTGCATGTGGTTGGGCCTGGAGATAAGGAGTTGGCCGTCAGTTTTAGTGGGAAACCTTAGGTTTTTTCATGGCGAAGGGGGCCCTAGTTTATTTAGAGCTCCAAGTTTCCATCACACAAAAATCCGTCTTTCCTCCACTGCGAAGGCCGAATGCCAGGTAAGCATCCTTGACCATGGGTTATAGAAATAGTTTTCATACAAAATTCGATAAAAGCCCACTTTCAAAAGTCTCAAAAATAGTCGCAGAAAAGTAAAAATACATTCTTTCTATTAAAAAAAATTTTTTTTGTAACAATATTAATTTTTAAAGATAAAAATGGAACATTTTTGAAGGCGCTAGGAGGGCCACGAATTTTTACCTAATTTATCAAAAATCCCTTTGATTACATCTAATGCTCAACGTCTACTTTGGCCCTAATTTAGAGTTATTAGGGTTTCTATGTGACAAAAAAAAAAAACGTTCTTTGCCCTTCGTTTGAGGTTTGAAAAAGAAGCTTGGTTGTTAAAACGGAAAAAGCAATTCAAACAACTTTCTTCAGTCTTTTGTCAACTTTTTTTTTATTCCGGCGTATTTTTCTTTTGTAATAAGTGTAAATAAGGAAACAGGGAGTAGGAAAATGACATTGTTAGATTTAAAGTGTTGATTGCTTGGGTTGTTATCTGGGCGGAAGCTAAAACAGGAGCTGCTACGATAAAACGAGTGGTATGAGAAGGTTGGGGTGGTCAGGAGGGCGGGGAAGTTGCGAGATTCTTGTCTCTTGCTGACGGTAAACTCCCGGCTATAGAATATCGTTTCAACAAGTATAGGAAATATAAATAAAAAAGTTATACTTCTTTTAAAAAAAGCTATAAAGTACCAATTTTTATTTTATTTTATAAATGTTAATAGCGAGGGAGAGAGAATGAAAAAAAATCGGATATTGCACGACCGGTTTCGGCGCAATACGCCTTGTAAGGTTAAGTAAAAACGAATGAAAAAATGAAATGAATAAAAAGTAGAAAGGTAAAAATGAGGAGACAGTGAAAAATAAGGAAGTAGTCCACCTGATGAGGCGTATTACGCCGAAACCGGTCGAGCAATATCCGTTTTTAACTTCCTTAAGATTAAGGATTATTCACATTAAAGAAGTTAATGTGAATCTCTCCACGTTGGGTTTATAGGGAAGGGTCTTCCAGACCCCGGAGGGTCAACCGAATATTGTTCTTCACCGATCTCAACTTTGTTTGTGGTTCCGGCCGGCCGTCCGTTTTATCATTTTTTTCGGAACACTTTACTGCAACAATTTTCCTCCAATTTTCACCAAATTTTCAAACAATTTTTTTTAGCCGATGAACAAGAATAAAACGTGGGCGATTTTTGAAATTCAAAATATTACGGAGATAATATGTCTGTTTGAAATTTAAAAAAAATTCGCTGCGGCCGAACCGTTGGTCCGATTTTCACCAAATTTTCACCAATTACTCCTTAAATTTTTTACGAATTTTTGGTAAAAATTATCATTTTTTTGCATTAATTATCATTTTAATAGGGAAAATTTCATACTTCCACGCCTTACAAGAGGGACCTCTCTCGGGCAAAAATCCCATTATTTCTACCTTGATATATTTAGGAAAATTTGGGAAAAAAAAAAGAACGTATACAATTTTTTTCGTAGACAATTTTTGAAAAAAAGCACAAATTTAAAAAAGAAAACTCGGAAAATAAAAAAAAAAGTAGAAAAATTTTTGAAAAAAAAAAAAAAAAAAAAAAACTTCGTTCTCCGTTATACTTCCCCTCGGTTATATCCCCCCCCCGTTATACTTCCCCCTCCATTATACTTCCCTCCCTTATTCTTCCCCCTCCTATATTGTTTCTTCTCTTTAATGAAGTCTAAGGGTCTCTCCCCCGCTATTAACATTTTTAAAATTTCTTTTTGTTAAATTTTTCATTTTATCAACAATTTAATTTCTAAAGCTGGTCGAAAAAGATAAATCTAATATTTGGCGTAAAGCAGGTCTAAGAAGTTTCGCGAGTCTTTAAAAGAGCAAGAGCGGACAAAGAAGCGAATCGAATTTCCGCGAGCGGGGACGGAAAGCGATCCATAACGGGCGAAAAATTGAATTTCGCACACAATAAAAGCGCGGAGAGCTTTTTACGTCCAGAGGATGATTAGGTCCATTATTTTTACCCGAGAGAGTTCCCATCCCCAATAATTAGGTTTCGCTCGGTAAAATCGATATTCCATCCCCTCTGGTCGTTCAGGCGGGGGGGTCCATACCTCGGAAATCGCAGAAGGAAAGAGATTTCGATTCCCTAATTCTCTTTCTAAATCTTTTTCTTTTTTCTTTTTCTACTCTAATTAATGTTTTTATTTTTTAAGAAAGAAGCACCGCTATCAGAGTTCGGACTACAACCCCTTTTCCGTTTTAATTAAGAAAAAGAGATTATTCTTTTGACTTAAAAAAAAAAAATTTTTTTCTCAGCAAAGATCCATTACAGCTTAAAAGGAAACAATAGGAGTATTTATTTCAGTTTAATCTTTACCCTAATTATTTACGAAGAAGAGCCCTTTGAATTTTTTTATATTAACTTTGTTATTCTATACTCAGGAAAAAGAAATATGGACGTTAGAATAAAATGTGATTATAAAATAGGAAGGGGATTGCCGAGAAAACCCGTTTTTAGTGGAATTTCATTGGTTTTCTTTGTTTTTTTAGACTAGATGTTGAAAATTTGGAAGTCTAGGCCCTTTGCGTAGTACCAAATCCCTTATCCGTTTACAGCCATTAACGAACGACTATTTTCAAGCTTCTTTTCTACTTTATTCAGCCGGGAATCCACCCTTTTTCGGACTTTAGGACAATTTCTTTGGTTTATTTTGACTCAAAAACGCTTTTGAAACCTGATTTCCGTAATTTTGCAAGATTCACCAGGATTTTTTTTCTTAGAAGAACCACTTTATGGGCGTTTTCTTAGTTTCTTTACCGGAATACTCATTTTCACCTTTTTTTACTGTTTTCCTAGGTTATTTGGCAAAAGTGTATACTTGTCGACATAATGCGGTTCACCATAATGCATTTGACCATAAAATAGCAGAAATCTCGAGTTACACCATAAAAAATCTGCTATTCAATATAAATAAAATAGTCGAAAACGTTCACCATAATGCATTTGAACACAATAAATACATCTCACCATAAAGAAGAGATTTAACACTTATCGACATAAAAGTTGTCGTTTCAACATAACGCAGTTGAACATAAAGGAAACTTTCATTTTTAAGAACTTGTCGTTTCGCCATAAAACTGTTTCTGTCGTTTGGGCACCAAACTAGAGACAGCAAAAGAGCCGTTTTCGCCGTTTAAAAAGCGATTATATTGAAAAGAAAAAAACCTTATAATTTGACATTTAGCCAAAATGCAATTCAACATAAAGCTTCTTACAATAAACTAGGAAAAGCAAGCAGGCAGCCAATGGGATCAGCTCGTTTTTGACACAAGGTGGATAATTTTTTTCCTCTCGCGAGTATGTGAAAATTGCATTATGGTGAAGGTCAAGTTTTAAGGTTTTTGACATTTGCGTTTTAGAGCAGCGAAAGAGCTAGCCTTTTTTCGCCTTGAAAGTAGGCTTCGCAGTCCCTAGTTTATGGTGAGATGTATTCCCAAACGACAGAAACAGTTTTATGGCGAAACGACATTTTTAAAGAAAGGCTTTTATGTTGAGAAGCGTTATGGTGACTTGCATTATTGAAAAAGTCGTTTATGGCGAAACGCTTTATGTTGAAATGCATTATGCTCAACATTTTTGAACATTTGAGAGCTTTTTTTTTCAATTGCATTTGCTAAAACTCATTATGGTAAACTACAGATTTTTTATGTCGAAATGCAGATTTTTATGATCAACTGCTTTAGGGTGAAATGCATTATGTTGAACGGTGTTCTCCGATTTGGCAAAAGAGTAGGGGCCCACCTTTTCCTGACTTCATGACTCTTTTATAACCTGATTTCTGGTCCCATCCTGGTTTTCAGGAGTTTCTTTGCTTTTTTATACCTGGAAAACCCTTTTTAAAGTATTTTTGAGTGTTTGTCTCTATCTATTAGTTGTACAAAATGAAACTCGGTTAAAATCTACAAAATTCAAATTTACCCTGTGGCTGACTTTCATTTTGTACACCTAATAAATAAAAATTGTAGGAAATTTAATTCTCTATAAATTTGTACTTAATTATTTTTTTTTAGGATGCACCATTTTCGGAAAATATTTTTTTTTAAAAATAAATTTGTCTTGAAAACAGTGCGTCCTAGAGAAAAAATGAATAGAATAAAAATTAAAGAGAATTAAATTTCCAACAGATTTTATTTAGTGCATTTTTTCAATATCTGTAACGGTTTACGACTTACAAGCCTCTAAAAATTACCCTTCCTAATGGTTATACTTCAATAACCTTCTTACACGGAGAAGGTCAACTTTTGATGGACTTTAACGCCTAAAATGTTTAAAATTTTGAAAAAATGAACTACTAGGTGTACAAAATGAAACTCGGCTAAAATCTACAAAATTCAAATTTACCCTGTGGCTGAGTTTCATTTTGTACACCTATATAAGATACGAAAAACCCATTTTTATATGATTTTCAGGACTTTTTCGCAGCTTAAACCAAGAAATTATTTCTTCCAAGGCTTGTTTATGGCCCTTTTGCTTCAAAAAGCAAGAATTTCTCGATCTTCGGCCTACTGTAAATACGCAATTTTGCCCAGATGGCCAACAAAAGATCAGCTGTATGCAATAGTCGTTTTAAATAGCGTTTTGATAAAAGAATTTTACCTAATTTAAGAATTATTTTAGAATTAAGGCCTAAAAGTAGAAAGCCGCAAACTTAAATGTAAATAAAACATACAAACAAGTTTCGCGACAGTTTAATTGAATTGTCACAAAGAAAGGGACTTTAGACAGTTTCGAATAGTAAAGGAAATATGCCATAGGGGCGGCTGGTATTATGTCCTTTCCGAGAAAGAGCCTTGTTGAGCAGAAGAGTAAAAGCAAATCTAAGTTCTGACTCCCCAACTCCTATTCTATTTGAAACTCCATGGTTTCTACTTCAAAGGGAATGTGTCTTCTCTACGAAAGTCTCGTCTGGCGCTTCCTCTGGACGCATTCAGGGCATGTCTTCAGGCACAAAAAGTAAAAACGTGCGTTGTAAACTTTCCTATTATCTTTTCTCAACAAAACGTGTTTTTACCCTCAGTGATTTTTTTAAAACCATGAAAAAAATTTTTAAACCAAAATATCGTTTATAATGTTTAATTTTTCTTATTCTCGGTTTATATAAATTGAATTCTGATCCTGGAAGTCAGGCCCCTTGATTTATACTGATTTTGATTTATTGTTAATGCTTAAAGCTAACGAGAAGCCTATTTGACGTTTTCCCCACATAATAACGTAGTTTTCGACATATATTACGATGATTTATATTTTTCAATATCCTCATTCAACTTTTCGGGTTTCTACCTTTTGAAAATGTAATACGGGAGCCCCTTTTCCGTATTAAAAAGGCATTTTGTATTCTTTTTATCGATGTTAAGAGAGAAATTTAATTTACCTTTTTTGTTAAGAATATATTAGAAAATTTTCTTGAAAAGCCCCCCAGCTTGTTTCAGGGGAACTTCTTCATGTCGGACTTCATTTCAGAGTCAGAATAAGGACTATTTGATATGCAGAGTGGAGCTTTTACCAGTTTAACAGAAACTAAAGTGAAGCTTAGTATTCAAAAGTTCTGTGCCCGACGCAAAACTCCGTCCGTGCGATCAAATTGAAAATTTTAAAAATAAAATTTTCTGTCAAAGATGATAATATCATTATAATTTTAATAGGACATCCTTATTAAATAATTTTATTAGCTTTTAAACTATTTTAAATTTTTAAGGTTAACATGGAAGATGAAGATTAGAGGTACAAAACGACTTTGACTTGCGGGATATTCAAGTTACTATGAAATTTTGGTTAAAATCGGATGAAAATAGAGGCCCTGAAGTGGGAGAGTGCGATGGACGGACGGGCGGCACCACAGACAACCTAAACGGTCCAGATCACTGTGAAAAAGGAGTTTCAGGAATTGACTGAAAGAAAAAATCTCGAAAATTTTGTAAAAAGAGGGTGAGGGCCTAATCAATTCCAGAAAGTGAACCTTCAGTAGCGTGTAGCGACCGAACCGTTACAGATACAGGAAAAATCATTAAGTAAAGTTGTAGGGAATTAAATTTCCTTTACTTTTTGTCTTTTACGTTTTGTAGCTTAAACGCACTGTTACGAGATAATGGACAAAAATGTTCTAATTTATTTTTAGCGTTGGACCAATAGTTCGGGAACTATGAGGGTTTTTAAAAACCTTCAGTAGCGTGTACCGACCGAACCGTTAGAGATACAGGAAAAGTCATTAAGTAAAAATTGTAGGGAATTAAATTTCCTTTATTTTTTGTTTTATACGTTTTGTAGCTAAAACGCACTGTTATCGAGATAATGGAAAAAAATGTTCTTATTCATTTTTAGCGTTGGACCAATAGTTCGGGAACTATGAGGGTTTTTAAAAACTTTCAGTAGCGTGTAGCGACCGAACCGTTAGAGATACAGGAAAAGTCATTAAGTAATAGTTGTAGGGAATCAAATTTCCTTTATTTTTTGTCAAGTGTGATGGACGGACGGCCGGCACAACAGACAACCTAAACTGTGAAAAGGAGTTTCAGGAATTGACGACTGAGAAAAAAATCTCGAAAATTTTGTAAAAAAGTGGGTGAGAGCCTAATCAATTCCAGAAAGTGAACCTTCAGCAGCGTGTAGCGACCGAACCGTTAGAAATACAGGAAAAGTCATTAAGTAAAAGTTGTAGGAAATCAAATTTCCTTTATTTTTTGTCTTATACGTTTTGTAGCTAAAACGCACTGTTATCGAGATAATGGACAAAAATGTTCTTATTCATTTTTAGCGTTGGACCAATAGTTCGGGAACTTGAGGGTTTTTAAAAACCTTCAGTAGCGTGTAGCGACCGAACCGTTAGAGATACAGGAAAATCAGTAAGTAAAAGTTGTAGGCAATCAAATTTCCTTTATTTTTGTCTTATACGTTTTGTAGCTAAAAAGCACTGTTATCGAGATAATGGACGAAAATGTTCTTATTCATTTTTAGCGTTGGACCAATAGTTCGGGAACTTTGAGGGTTTTTATAAACCTTCAGTAGCGTGTAGCGACCGAACCGTTAGAGATACAGGAAAAGTCATTAAGTAAAAGTTGTAGGAAATAAAATTTCATTTGTTTTTGTCTTATACGTTTTGTAGCTAAACGCACTGTTATCGAGATAATGGACAAAAATGTTCTAATTTATATTTAGCGTTGGACCAATAGTTCTGGAACTATGAGGGTTTTTAAAAACCTTCAGTAGCGTGTAGCGACCGAATCGTTAGAGATACAGGAAATGAAATTAAGTAAAAGTAGGGAATCAAATTTCCTTTATTTTTTGTCAAGTGTGATGGACGGACGGCCGGCACAACAGACAACCTAAACGTTCAAGATCACGGAAAAAAAAAGGGTTTTTTGAATTGACGACCGAAAAAAAACTGTCAAAAATCCTGTTAAAAAGAGAGGGCCTAATAACCAAGGAGACTTCCGGAAATGAAGGGTATTCAAGGTCGCTATGAAAGGAAAATACTGTAAGATTTTGGTCAAAATCGAATGTAAATTGGGGTCATGAAGTAGAAAAATATCTATGGACGGACGGCCGGCACAACAGACAACCTAAATGGTCAAGATCACGGTGAAAAAAAGGGTTTCTTCAGTTAACGTCCGGAACAAAAGAAGAAAAAAAATCCTTTAATAATTTTTTAAAAAAGAGAGGGCCTAATAACTAAGTAGACTTCGGGTAATGCATGGTATTCAAGGTCACTATGAAAGGAAAACACTATGAAATTTTGGTGAAAATCGGATGAAAAATTGCGACCGTAAAGTGAGAAAAGTGCGATGGACGGACGGCCGGCACCACAGACAAGTTAAACGTTCAAGATCACCGTGAAAAAGGATTTTCTGGAATCAATGATTGAAAAAAACTTTAGAAAGTCCTTTAAAGAAGAGAGAGTGAGGGCCTAATAACCAAGGAGAATTCCGGTAATGCGGGGTATTTAGGCTAAAAAAATGTGGAAAATTTTTTTTAATGTTCCGCAGGTTGAATGTCGACCACTTGTAGGGTCGAGGCTCAAAGAGCAAAGCGCTTACTGCCTTAGTGCATTCTCGTAGAAAAAGGGCTCAAAGTCCCCTATTCTAGTAGAAAGAGCTCTCAAAGTTCCTTATTCTAGAAGAAAGAGGGCTCAAAGTGCTTCAATATCGTAGAAAAAGGGCTCAAAGTTCCTTATTCTCGTAGAAAAAGGGCTCGAAGTCCCCTATTCTAGTAAAAAGAGCTCTCAAAGTTCCTTATTCTCGTAGAAAGAGGGCTCAAAGTGCTTCAATATCGTAGAAAAAGGGCTCAAAGTTCCTTATTCTCGTAGAAAAAGGGCTCGAAGTCCCCTATTCTAGTAAAAAGAGCTCTAAAAGTTCCTTATTCTCGAAGAAAGAGGGCTCAAAGTGCTTCAATATCGTAGAAAATGGGCTCAAAGTTCCTTATTCTCGTAGAAAATGGGATCGAAGTCCCTATTCTAGTAAAAGAGCTCTGTAAGTTCCTTATTCTAGTAGAAAGAGGGCTCAAAGTGCTTCAATATCGTAGAAAAAGGGCTCAAAGTTCCTTATTCTCATAGAAAAAGTCAAAGAGATTGCAAGCCCCCCCCCCCCCCCCACCACTTTCCCAGGATGTTCATCTTCTCCAGGCTCCCATTGCCGCAAAACTTCCTTTATCCGAGCCTTACAAACGCAATAAAATATCTCATCTCCCAAATAATTCTAAAACACTTAGGCCCAAAGGAGATTAATATTTAGGAGGATTCTATTGAGTAAACAACAAAAGAGTAGCTTTGTATTCTGCTAGGTTGAGAAGGAAATGTATTGTGTGTATCTACTCGTCTGTTGTATGGGCTATCGTCGAGGGTGAGGAGTTGCTTGTATGAGAATGACCCCTTTATCAATCAATCATCAAAGGATAAACTCACTATAGGCACATAATGAGACAGATTTACTCAATTCCGCTGAATCTAAGAGGAAAAAAAATCGTTAAGGAACTTTAAACGTTAAATTATTCCAATGGGGAAGGAATCTCTTGATTACTTGGCTTATAATTAAAAATACCTAAGTACGGTCTCCCAGTGGGTTCTTCTGATTACCTTCCCTTTAAGTCCCGATCTGTTGAAATTCTCGCTCTTTCTCCCGTCCCCCGGAAACACCCACCTTCTGTGCTTTATAATGAAAGCGAGCATTTAATTGGAAGACGAAAAAAAAAGGGGACAGGGAAATCCGGCTAAATGAAAAAACATCCCAAAGGCACTGCGGTTCATGTTTAATTTAAACGACTTCCTATTTTTAGCAAAGAATTAGTAAAAAAAAATTTCTTTTTCAAAGGGCTCAAAGTTCTTCAATATCGTAGAAAAAGGGCTCAAAGTTCCTAATTTTGGTTAAAAAAAAGGGCTCAAAGTTCCTTATTCTCGTAGAAAGAGGGCTCAAAGTTCCTTATTCTAGTATAAAGAGGGATCAAAGTTCCTTATTCTAGTAGAAAGAGGGATCAAAATTCCTTATTCTAGCAGAAAGAGGGATCAAAGTTCCTTATTCTAGTAGAAAGAGGGATCAAAGTACTTCAATATCGTAGAAAAAGGGCTCAAAGTTCCTAATTTTCGTAAAAAAAAAAAGGGCTCAAAGTTCCTTATTCTCGTAGAAAAGGGCTCAAAGTTCATTATCCTCTTACAAAAAGGGCTCAAAGTTCCTTATCCTAGAAGAAAATGGGATCAAAGTTCCTTATTTCGTAAGAAAAAAAAAGGACTCAAAGTTCCTTATTCTCGTAGAAAAAGGGCTCAAAGTTCATTATCCTCTTAGAAAAAGGGCTCAAAGTTCCTTATTGTCGTAGAAAAAGGGCTCAAAGTTCCTTATCCTAGAAGAAAATGGGATCAAAGTTCCTTATTGTCGTAGAAAAGGGCTCAATGTTCCTAATTTTCGTAAAAAAAAGGGCTCAAAGTTCCTTATTCTCGTAGAAAAAGGGCTCAAAGTTCATTATCCTCTTACAAAAAGGGCTCAAAGTTCCTTATTCTAGTAGAAAAAGGGATCAAAGTACTTCAATATCGGAAATACAGGGCTAAAAGTTCCTTATTTTCGTAGAAAAAGGGCTGAAAGTTCTTTATCCTCTTAGAACTGGGGCTCAAAGTTCCTTATCCTCTTAGAAAAAGTTCTCAAAGTACTTCAATATCGTAGAAAAAGGGCTCAATGTTCCTTATCCTATTAGAAAAAGGGCTCAATGTACTTCAATATCTAGAAAAAGGGCCAAAGTTACTTATCCTAGTAGAAAAAGGGCTTAAAGTACTTCAATATCGTAGAAAAAGGTCTCAAAGTTCCTTATTGTCGTAGAAAAAGGGCTCATAGTTCCTTAGTCTCGTCGAAAAAGGGCTCAAAGTTATTATCATAGTAGAAAAAGGGATCAAAGTGCTTCAATGTCGTAGAAAAAGGCCTCTAAGTACCTTATTCTCGTAGAAAAAGGCTCAATCTTCCTTATACTGGTAGTAAGAGGGCCCAAAGTGTTTCAGTTTCGTAGAAGAAAAATAGAAAGAAAAAAAAAGACTCGAAGTTCCTTATTATTGCAGAAAAAGGGTGAAATGTTCGAAATTACGTAGAATTTTTTTTTTTTTTTTTAACGTCTTTTGACGGCCTTTTTTAGTCTCTTTGAAATTCTGAATTTTTATCCTCAATCTCAACATAATTATATAATGTATATGAGGATGTATGTATAGAATATAAGCTTCTTAAGATATATGCTACATAAATTGACTTATCTGAAAGGTTGTTCATATTTTTTTTCCCCCCACGTTTTCATCGTAAGGGATTTCCATCTAATTTCACTCAGGGGCTTGAGTTCGTAATTGGACTTAGGTAAGAGTAAACTAAGCCGGTTACAATCTTCTTGAGAACAACTTGAAAATTTGATTTAGTGGCTAAGTTTTAATATGATCAACTATGAATTTAAATACAGTCACCGCACAACCCCCTTGAGGACAAGGTAACTTTTAACGAGATTTCTTCAAAATCGTATTATCGAAGAGGTACGACCAGGATTCGAAGATGTTTTTAAATAATAATATTTCGACGAAAGGGAGTTTGAACTTTGAGAAAGAATTCTAACTTATGAATATTTTATTACGTCCTGTAACTTAATTTTTTCGTTACTTTAGTTACCATTTAAAGGGCCAATTTATGCTAAAAAATAAAAATGACACTAAAGAAGAAGGTATTTTTTTTTTTTTGCAAATTTTGTGTTTTAAAAATGTTTAAATTGATGAAATAACGAAATTATTTTTCAGATTTCGAATGTCATGAACGAATCTGTTGCATCCAGCTGATTCAAAATATTCAACCCTCTTCTCTCCGGATAAGATATCCGAAATTTACTTGGCTTTTAACTTCCTTAAAGAGTAGTAAAATATAGGACAGGAAGTATAAAGGAGGGGAAGTAAACGGAGGGGGAAGTATAGCGGAGGGGGAAGTACAAAGTATAAAAGAGGAATAGTACAACGGAGTGGGAATTTTCTATTTCTTTTTTTAAAAATTTTCTAAATTTTTTTTAATTTTCTAAGTTTTTATTTTTCAAAAAATTTACTAGTTTTTTTTTTGTTTACCGACTAAAAAAAAAGTTGGTGGAAATCGGTGAAAATCGGTTGAAAACTATGGCCGTAAAAAAATGAAAAAAAATGCTACGGACGGACGGCCGGCCGGAACACAGACAAAGTTGAGATCGGTAAAGATCAATATTCGATTTGACCCTCCGGGGTCTGGAAGACCCTTCCGCAAAAACCATACGTGGATGGTATCACAATAACTTCTTTAAGGAAGTTTTCGTATGAAGCTCAAATTAGTACTTTTTATTCGTATAAACGCAGGGATTCACCTTTTTTTTCGGATTTTAAGGCGTTTTCCTTGATTTTTTTTGACCGGGAGGCTAATTTTAATCAGATTTCCAGGCCTTTTTCTGTGTTTATAGGCTAAAGATCCCTTTTTCCCCGATTTTAGAGCGTTTTCGATGGTTTTTTTTGGCTGCTTTATCGGTTTTTCGTTCATTTTTGGGGGTTGCAAGATACCGCCATTTTCCGGGCTCAAGGTGCTTCAATCGTAGAAAAAGGGCTCAAAGTTCCTTATTATAGTAGAAAGAGGTATCAAAGTGCTTCAAAATCGTAGATACGGGGCTCAAAGTTCCTTATTCTCGTAGAAAAAGGGCTCAATGCCCCCTATTCTAGTAGAAAGAGCTCTCAAAGTTCCTTATTCTCGTAAAAAAAGGGCTCAAAGTTCCTTATTCTCGTAGAAAAAGGGCTCAAAGTGCTTCAATATTGTAGAAAAAGGGCTCAAAGTTACTTATTCTAGTAGAAAGAGGGATCAAAGTGCTTCAATATCATGATATTTTTTTTAAACAAATACTAATTTAACAGCCTTTTATTTTGGATTTTGGGAAAAAATTTTAAATACAAATACAAAAATTTCAAAAGTATATATACAAATATTTTTTGGTTTTTGATGATTTAGCTTTTACAGGCTTAGTACTCCACATAGTGCCATCTTTTCCAATCATTTGATGTCCAATATTGAATAAGGATCCGGAATTTCCATCAATTTCTTGCTTTCTTTCTTGTTTGTCACCTTTTGACATTTTTCTTTTCTTTTTCGGTGCTTCTACAGGATGTTCTCTCGAGATATTGGTTATAAGAGTCTCAATAACTTCGTCATCAATAATTTCGTCTGCCTCCGATGCACTGTCGCTGCTGTCTAAATCTTGGGTTTTCTAATTCGTCTTCAAAATCAGAACAGTCTGAAGAAATGCAATCTGATTCTTCACCTTCAAGTTCCTTCATAATTTGCAAAAGTTTATTTGGATCAGTATAGCGCTCCATTCTCTAAAATAAAATAAAAACGAAAACAATAATATTACGATCGGCATTAATTACTAAAGGTTCGTCGAAACGACGAATAATTAATCGCCTTGCATTACTAATCGTTCGTCAAAGTGACGAAGAAAAATTTTCGTACATTACTAAACGTTCGTCGAATCGACGAGCATGATTCAAATTTACTTACCGAGTTCAAAGACGGGAGGGGCGAAGAGTCCGACACAAAGGTCACATTGAAACTTACACTCTGCTTGAGGAATAGGTGGAGTGGGGGCTCAAAAAAACTACCCCATCGGCCGCTGCATCAATAGAGGGGATGGGTCTTCGTCGAAACGACGAAGATCAGTAGATTAGGGTTAATCCGATTCCCAGGCCTTTTTATGTTTATAGGCTAAAGATCCTTTTTTTTCCCCCGATTTTAGAGCGTTTTCGTTGGTTTTTTTGGCTGTTTTCATCGGTTTTTCGTTCATTTTTTGGGGTTGCAAGATACCGCCATTTTCCGGGCTCAAGGTGCTTCAATATCGTAGAAAAAGGGCTCAAAGTCCTTATTATAGTAGAAAGAGGTATCAAAGTGCTTCAAAATCGTAGATACGGGGCTCAAAGTTCCTTATTCTCGTAGAAAAAAGGGCTCAATGCCCCCTATTCTAGTAGAAAGAGCTCTCAAAGTTCCTTATTCTCGTAAAAAAAGGGCTCAAAGTTCCTTATTCTCGTAGAAAAAGGGCTCAAAGTGCTTCAATATTGTAGAAAAAGGGCTCAAAGTTACTTATTCTAGTAGAAAGAGGGATCAAAGTGCTTCATATCATGATATTGAAGATTTTTTTTTTTTTTGAATGGGATGCTAATTTTAATCCGATTCCCAGGCCTTTTATGTGTTTATAGGCTAAAGATCCCTTTTTTTTCCCCGATTTTAGAGCGTTTTCGTTGGTTTTTTGGCTGTTTTCATCGGTTTTTCGTTCATTTTTTGGGGGTTGCAAGATACCGCCATTTTCCGGGCTCAAGGTGCTTCAATATCGTAGAAAAAGGGCTCAAAGTTCCTTATTATAGTAGAAAGAGGTATCAAAGTGCTTCAAAATCGTAGATACGGGGCTCAAGTTCCTTATTCTCGTAGAAAAAGGGCTCAATGCCCCCTATTCTAGTAGAAAGAGCTCTCAAAGTTCCTTATTCTCGTAAAAAAAAGGGCTCAAAGTTCCTTATTCTCGTAGAAAAAGGGCTCAAAGTGCTTCAATGTAGAAAAAGGGCTCAAAGTTACTTATTCTAGTAGAAAGAGGGATCAAAGTGCTTCAATATCATGATATTGAAGATTTTTTAGATTTTTTTTGAATGGGATGCTAATTTTAATCCGATTCCCAGGCCTTTTTATGTGTTTATAGGCTA
The DNA here is from genome assembly GCA_014119065.1 of Orius insidiosus. Lineage (NCBI taxonomy): Eukaryota > Metazoa > Arthropoda > Insecta > Hemiptera > Anthocoridae > Orius > Orius insidiosus. The sequence continues at coordinate 91,812 of JACGAQ010000553.1, read as the reverse complement.
AAGATCCCTTTTTTTTCCCGATTTTAGAGCGTTTTCGTTGGTTTTTTTGGCTGTTTTCATCGGTTTTTCGTTCATTTTTTGGGGGTTGCAAGATACCGCCATTTTCCGGGCTCAAGGTGCTTCAATATCGTAGAAAAAGGGCTCAAAGTTCCTTATTATAGTAGAAAGAGGTATCAAAGTGCTTCAAAATCGTAGATACGGGGCTCAAAGTTCCTTATTCTCGTAGAAAAAGGGCTCAATGCCCCCTATTCTAGTAGAAGAGCTCTCAAAGTTCCTATTCTCGTAAAAAAAAGGGCTCAAAGTTCCTTATTCTCGTAGAAAAAGGGCTCAAAGTGCTTCAATATGTAGAAAAAGGGCTCAAAGTTATTATTCTAGTAGAAAGAGGGATCAAAGTGCTTCAATATCATATTGAAGATTTTTAGATTTTTTGAATGGGATGCTAATTTTAATCCGATTCCAGGCCTTTTATGTTTATAGGCTAAAGATCCCTTTTTTTTCCCCGATTTTAGAGCGTTTCGTTTTTTTTTTGGCTGTTTTCATCGGTTTTTCGTTCATTTTTTGGGGGTTGCAAGATACCGCCATTTTCCGGGCTCAAGGTGCTTCAATATCGTAGAAAAAGGGCTCAAAGTTCCTTATTCTAGTAGAAAGAGGTATCAAAGTGCTTCAAAATCGTAGATACTTCCTTCCTTTCCTTAAGGAGTTCCTTATTCCTACAAGTAAAGTTCCTTATTCTCGTAGAAAAAGGGCTAAAAGTTCCTTATTCTCGTAGAAAAAGGGCTCAAATTGCTTCAATATTGTAGAAAAGTTCTCAAAGGTACTTATTCTAGTAGAAAGAGGTATCAAAGTGCTACAAAATCGTAGATACGGGGCTCAAAGTTCCTTATTCTCGTAGAAAAAGGGCTCATGTCCCCTATTCTAGTAGAAAGAGCTCTCAAAGTTCCTTATTCTCGTAAAATAAGGGCTCAAAGTTCCTTATTCTCGTAAAAAAGGGCTCAAATTGCTTCAATATTGTAGAAAAAGGGCTCAAAGGTGCTTTAATATCGTAGATATTAAAGATTTTTTAGAATTTTTTGAATGGGAGGCTAATTTTAATCAGATTTCCAGGCCTTTTCTGTGTTAACGATGAACAACTTTTTTTTTGTATGTTTTCTCGCTGTTTTTGTCCGATAAACTCGTTTTTCACAGGAAAAAATTATTTTCCACCACAAAAGGAGTGGGCGTTAATGTGCCTAGGTGAGGGCTCCAGCAATGTTGCCATGGCATCCCCCTCCTCACCCCCTCCCACCCCCTATAATTTTTTTTTCTCTGCTTCGTACTCGCCCAGCGAACCATTTTAACCGGATTTTCGTTTGTATTAACACCAACCTCGTGTTTTTACCGCTATTAGCCTAATGTTTTATTTACATGCAAAAATGGACCACCGAGAGTGTTCCACTCTGTATATGTACCTATATGTGTCGGAAATAACGATTTTAGGTAGATTTCTTTTCTTCAAAAATCTACCTATTGTAATGTACCAAGTAGTCGCAGATTCAAAAAATTTTCTATACGTTTTTCGTTTCATACCTCCTGGACCCCAAAACCATCTCAGTTGAAAAGTTTATATATATATATATATATTAGCACGATAACTGGAGCAATTTTAATGTGAGGGTGACGATATCCGGTATTTAGAGCTTTTATCTCAATAGCTCGGACGAGTTCGTTAATGGCTGAAATCGGACCAGCGATTCACCTACTTTACTTAGGGCTTAAAAGACAAAATTGGCATTTTCTATTGAAATCCTAGTCCTTTTGCAAAAAAAACTTTAAGACCTCTGCGAGGGCGTGTAAAAAATTAATTAAAGCAGGTTTGGACGAGCCAGGCGCAAAATATTGAACTAGCTAAACTTTAAAAAAATTTGAATTTATACCGGGAAATTATTAAATATTTTATTAATAAAATTATCAGATGTTTTTCTAGGGGCTCAGTGGCGCAATTTTTCTTATATCATCATTTTATAACATAATTATATATTTTGTGTTTATACATTTTAATTTTAATCATGAAAAGAAATCTACCTTTTAGTCCCTGCTACCGCAGGGTCATTATTTTTTTTATTGTGAGAGGAAAAGGGAAAAAGGTCGCAATTAATCATGAAAAGAGCTTCTAAATTTTATTTCTAGAGGTATCGACCTAAAAGGTTCCATCAGTAATGAAATGTTTTTAAACCAATTAAATCGCCCTTCACCCAAATCATTCCCTCGCTCGTGTTGATTGATTTCTTCGTCCTCTTATCAGTAACAGGTGGATGTCATTAATTCTTCCCTTAAAAACGAATAAAAAGCTTTCAATTTTTTTGTTCCAGCGTTACTTTTTGCTTTCCGATTTGCAAATATTTCACCTCTCTTTCGAAGCTTATCGGCTTAAATCCGCCCGTGTTATATACAGGATTCACAGGGCTTTGTAGTAGCGGGTGCGGGACCGTTTTCTGGAGACCAGGATTTGCCCTAGGTAATGCTTTAGATTTACTTCTGACAAGGGGTAGGTAGAAAATCCTCGGTGATGGAAAGGCAATAGCGAACCGCAGACCCTCCTCTCAGACCTTTTCCTTCATATTATTTATAATATTCACTACATATGTACTGGAACCGCCCGGAAACAGGTGTTATATTAAAACCAAGAAGGACACCAAAGTTGAGGACAAATATCTTTTCCTTTCTTATTGCGTTTATGAAAATTTTTCCGTTTATTCTTGTTTGTAGATTGAACGGTAAAACGGTAAAAACTGGTGACAGCGCTCTGGTATAAACAGAGGATTGCCCACTATGGACATTTGCAAATGGTGGGCTCTTGTCGTGATGAACTCCGCTGTTTACTTGTTGCATGGATTGACTGCTAATGTGTCAAAACAAACACGAGCCGCTTTGAATTCATCAACAATACGCTTCTGCGTCCCAGACGCTAACGTCGAAATCGATAAAATCACAACTTTATCTATAGATCAACAGCGTTCTCTGTTTATTTATTTTATAGAAGAATAACATTGTGAGCTAACGGATTTTTTGCATTCCTGGGATGCCATGAATATTTTTTATTCATTTTTTTATGTTTAGAATCACGTGGCCAATCTGCCAATGCTTATACAGGTTGGAAACTTAATTGGATGCCCCACCCACTTCTCTGGAATGAGACAAAGAACATCGGAAACTTTCTCAGTATTTATATATATTTTTTTTTTATTGACAGAGAAAATCCCATTCTTCTGGATTTCTAATAGGTTTTTCGGCAAACTAACCCCATTTCCACGGGATTTTAGTTGAATTTTTGATAAGAATACCACATTTTCGCAGGATTTACTGAATTTTTCTTCGACTTTTGTACACACAAACCCCATTTCTTCATGATTTTGATACTTTTTGTTTTTCCAGGTTATCATAACAAAGAAACCCCATTTTCAAGAGATTTTGAACTATTCATTAGTTCTAGGTATTTTGACAGGAATACCCATTTTTGCAGGATTTTTCAGAAGTTTTTCTTCTGTGTTTGGGCGTACATACCTCAATTTTTCACGATTTTTAGGATACAAACCTCATTTTTTCATTTTCTTAGGAGTTTTCCTGTTTTCTTGACAAAGAGACCTCATTTACGGGAGTTTTAGCAGTATTTCCTTTTTTTAATGTGTACACCCTACTTTTGTAGGATTTTCAGGAGTTTTCTTCGGTCTCATTTTTTCGATGATCGGTCGATTTTTTTCATGGTTTTTAGGAGTTTTTCAGTTTTCATGACAACGAGACTCCATTTTTACAGGATTTTTGGAAGTTTTCCTCGATTTTTATGGGTATACCCTATTTTGCAGGATTTTCTGGAGTTTTCTTTGGTCTCATTTTTTGAACATAAAATTCTCATTTTCGGTGGTTTTCCTCGATTTTTGGATTGGGATACCCCATTTTTGTAGGATTTTAGAAGTTTTCTTCCCTTTTTTTTTGCATAAAAACCTAATTTTTTCATGTTTCTTGGGAGTTTTCCTGTTTTTCTTGACAGAGAGACCCTGTTTTACGTTTTTTTTAGCAGTTTTCACGTTTTTTTTTTTATTTATGTTATTTTTTTTTTTTGCATACCCTGTTTTAGTTTTTCTCGACGAGACCCCTTTTTTACAAAGTTTTACTCGTTTTTTTATGTGTATACCCTATTTTCACAGGATTTTCTTAAGTTTTCTTAGGTTTTTGAACATAAATTTTCATTTTCGGTGGTTTTCCTCGATTTTTTTCATTGGGATACCCCATTTTTGTAGGGTTTTTAGAAGTTTCTTCGCTTTTTGGCATAAAACCTCATTTTTTCATGTTTCTTAGGAGTTTTCCTGTTTTCTTGACAAAGAGACCCCAGTTATACGGGATTTTTAGTTGTTTTCTTCTTTTTTTAATGTGTACACCCTACTTTTGTAGAATTTTCAGGAGTTTTCTTCGGTCTCATTTTTTCGATGATCGGTCGATTTTTTTCAGGTTTTTAGGAGTTTTTCCGTTATTCTTGACTACGAGACCCAATTTTACTGGATTTTAAAAAGTTTCTCGTTTTTTTTTATGGGTACACCCTATTTTTGCAGGATTTTCTGAAGTTTTCTTACGTTTTTGAACATCCAATTTCATTGTCGGTGGTTTTCTCGATATTTTCAATGGGATACCCCATTTTGTAGGATTTTTAGAAGTTTTCTCCGCTTTTTTGGCATAAAAACCTCATTTTTTCATTTCTTAGGAGTTTTCCTGTTTTTCTTGACAAAGAGACCACTTTTTTCGAGATTTTGGGCTGCTTGCTTGGTTTTTTCTTTTTATGGTATACTGTATTTTTGCAGGGTTTTCTGAAGTTTTCTTCGGTTTTTGGAATTACAGCCCATTTTTCGTGATTTTTGGTAGTTTTCCACGGTTTTTTTGATAGGAATACCCCATTTTGCAGTTTTTTTTTGTTTTTTTTTTGGACATACAAACCCCATTTTTTCCTGATTTTAGGAGTTTTTCTATTATTTTTGGACAAACAAACCCCATTTTTCCTGATGTAGGAGTTTTTCTTTTATTTTGGACATACAAACCCCATTTTTTCCTGATTTAGGAGTTTTTCTAATTTTTTGGGAAAAAAAAAAAACATTACAGGATTTATGGTAGTTTTCCTCGATTTTCAAATAGCGACACCCCGTTTTTGCTCGATTTCTTCGATTGAGTTTTCTTCGATTTATGGGCATATAAACCCCATTTTTTATGTCTTTTTAGTAGTTGTTCTAACTATCTTGACAAGAAACCTGGATTTTGGTATTTTCCTCGTTTTGACAGGGAAACTTCTTTTTGAGATAATAGGGAAATTTTAAAGTAGCTTTTTAAATATAATTAATGCAAAAACCCTTAAAAATAAAAATACGACAGATGATGGGAAAGCTTTCTTCAAAGGGGAAAAAGGGAGATAAGTTCCTTTTTTGTTGTTTTAACCGTTCGGCAAACAAGTCGGAATGGGCGAAGGGCCTCTGGATTAATTCGATTAAATATAACAAGGCTTTGGCGCTCGTTCTTTCAGTTATGAATTGCGAGAGTGGGACCCCGAGGGCCGGCCCTTCGCCCTTTTTATTCTTCTCCGAACGCTCAACTCCCCCCCCCCTCCGCCATTCCGCCGCTTTATCCTAGTCTCAATATTTCTTTTTTTCAATAGACGGATCCCAGGCCGGGGCAAAAGCTGAATAGGCTCGTCTCTCGTTTAATTTGAATCGATATTAAAATCTGGAATGAATAAAAGAAGGAGCACCTCGCTTACAATTTACTTTCTGTTCATAAATAAAATAACTACTTTGAGAAAAAAAAAAAATTTATATCTAAAAAAATGGTATAATTAACTTTTTCTCACAATCCAATAAATTCCCCTCTTTGCAAAATAAATTGGGAATTAAAGGATTGAGAATTTTGGACTATCAAACTTTTTTAACTTCCTTAGAAAAGTTATTATTTTGCACTCCAAGTCGGGTATTTGAGGAAGGGTCTCCCAGACCCAGTAGAGTCAATTCGATTACGGATCTATTATTAGATAGACTGGTAATTTTGGTGTTAACTATGGACAGACTGGGTATTTTGGAGCCAACTATTGGTTAGACTCGGTAATTTTGGAGTCTACTATTGGATAGACTGGGTAATTTTGGAGTCAACTATTGGATAGACAGGGTAATTTTGGAGTTACCAGTGAAGACCCGGTAATTTGGAGTTAACTATTGGACAGACTCGGTAATTTTGGAGCCAACTATTGGTTAGACTCGGTAATTTTGGAGTCTACTATTGACAGACTCGGTATTTTGGAGTCTACTATTGGATAGACTGGGTAATTTGAGTCACTATTGGATAGACTGGGTAATTTTGGAGTTAACCAGTGAACAGACCCGGTAATTTTGGAGTTAACAGGAACAGACCGGTAATTTTGGAGTCTACTATTGGACAGACTCGGTAATTTTGGAGTCTACTATTGGATAGACTGGGTAATTTTGGAGTAAACTATTGGATAGACTGGGTAATTTTGGAGTTGGAGTCTACTATTGGATACTGGGTAATTTTGGAGTAAACTATTGGATAGACTGGGTAATTGTTGGAGTCAACTATTGGATAGACTGGGTAATTTTGGAGTTAACCAGTGAACAGACCCGGTAATTTGGGAGTTAACTATTGGATAGACTCGGTAATTTTGGAGTCAACTTCTGAAGAGACATGGTAATTTAGGAGTTAACTATTGGTTAGACGCGGTAATTTAGGAGTTAACCATTGAACGGACTCGGTTATTTTGAAGTCAACTTCTGAAGAGACTTGGTAATTTAGGAGTTAAATATTGGACAGACTCGGTAATTTTGGAGTCAATTATTGGATAGACTGGGTAATTTGGTGTTAACTATTGGATAGACTGGGTAATTTTGGTGTTAACTATTGGACAGACTGGGTAATTTTGGAATTGACTATTGGATAGTATCGGTAATTTTGTAGTTAACTATTGGATAGACTCGGTAATTTTGGAGTTAACCATTGGACAGACTCGGTAATTTTGAAGTCAATTATTGGATAGACTGGGTAATTTTGGTGTTAACTATTGGACAGACTGGGTATTTTGGAGTTAACCATTGAGCAGACTCGGTAATTTTGGAGTTAACTGTTGGACAGAGTCGGTAATTTAATTGAGTATTGGACAGACTCGGTAATTTTGGAGTCAACTGTTGGATAGACTGGGTAATTTTGGAGTTAACTATTGCATAGATTTGGTAATTTTTGGAGTCAACTATTGGACAGACTGGGTAATTTTGGAGTAAACTATTGGTTTTTCTCCGGAACACAGACTCGGTAATTTTGGAGTCAACTATGGGATAGACTGGGTAATTTTGGAGTTAACAATGATGGACTCGGTACTTTTGGAGTAACTATTGGACAGACTGGTTAATTTTGGAGTGACTATTGGATTTTTGTCCGGAACACTTTACGGCCACAGTTTTCAACCGATTTTCACAATTTTCCTTAGTCGGTAACAAGATTTCTGAATATCAAAAAATGGCCAGATATGTCTGTTCGAAATTTAAAAAAAATCGCTTTTTTTTACCAAGTTTTGGCTGTTATTTACAACAGAAAAACAACATTTTGGGACACTTTTGTGGGATAATTTCAGTAATTCATGTGACCTTTAGTGAAAGTGCAAAATTAGATGCGTAAGCCCTTTAATTATGAGATTGTGTCGCAGTTAATCAATAAAGTCCTAGGACGAGTGAGATTATCAAGGGTTTGCCTAGTAAACGGGGTTTTAATCTCTCTAACCCCTCTGGCTCTTCTAAACCTCTTATACTCAAGCAGTAATGGACTCTTGTGTACTAACGTCTCTACTCCTTTGTCGGGGATAATGAAAATCTTCACAAACTCTAGTTTGATACAATTTCAAAATATAATTTTTTTTCCCCCTAAAATTTTTATATTACCGACTAGCCCTAGGTTTAAAAAATTAAGGCGTTGGACATATTTTTCTTACAGTTTTCAGATAATCGTATTTTAGGTAGATTTCTTTTCTTCAAAAATCTACCTATTGTAATGTACCAAGTTTTATATATACATATGTTATATTAGCACGATAACTGGAGCAATTTTAATGGTGGGTGACGATATCCGGTTTAGAGTTTTTATCTCAATAGCTCGGACGAGTTCGTTAATGGCTGAAATCGGACCAGCGATTCACCCCTACTTACTAGGGCTTAAAAGACAAAATTGGCATTTTCTATTGAATCTAGTCCTTTTGCAAAAAAAAAACTTTAAGACCTCTGCGAGGGCGAGTAAAAAATTAATTAAAAGCAGGTTTGGACGAGCCAGGCGCAAAATATTGAACTAGCTAAACTTTAAAAAAAATTTGAATTTATACCGGGATATTATTAAATATTTTATTAATAAAATTATCAGATGTTTTTCTAGGGGCTCAGTGGCGCAATTTTTCTTATATCATCATTTTATAACATAATTATTTATTTTGTGTTTATACATTTTAATTTTAATCATGAAAAGAAATCTACCTTTTAGTCCTGCTACCGCAGGTCATTATTTTAAATGATTTTTTTTTCAAAAAAATTTGTTTTATCGAAAATTTTAATTTTTTTAATTTTAAAGGGGCATTAAATGTTTTCTTAAGTTTGAGAAACATAAATTGAAAAGTTTAACAAACTTTGTGTGATTTGAGATAAAATGCAAATTTAAATAAAACTTGGAATAAAAACATTCTTTTTTTTTTTCGAAACAAAAATAAACTTGAGAATCTTGAAGGTAAGTTTTTTAATTAGTTACCTATTTTTTAAGTGGTTATAATAAAGTTTTAGATTTTAACGTTGAAAATGTAACCGAGGAATTGCTAATTTGCTACTTGAGAAAGAAGTTCACCACACTTTAAGTTAAGACTCCTATTTTATCTGTCAAAGTTCACTGTTAATATGGTTAATTAAATATTACCTCAATGTCAACCTGTCTCTCGGACTGAATTACGGTAAAATGAGAAAAGAAAAAAAAGCAAGTTTAAGGAAACATGTAAATTATAATCAATGGAAAGTCTGTATTAAAAAGGGTTTCCATAGCTGGGCTTGAATACCTAAGGTCGTAGGTTCGAATCCCACTGAGCGCGTTGTTTTCCTATTATTGGTAAATTATTAATTGTACAAAATGAAACTCGGCTAAAATCTACAAAATTCAAATTTACCCTGTGGCTGAGTTTCATTTTGTACACCTAATAAATAAAAATTTTAGGAAATTTAATTTTCTATAAATTTGTACTTAATTTTTTTTTTTCTAGGGTGCACCATTTTCGGAAAATATTTATTTTAAAAATAAATTTATCTTGAAAACAGTGCGTCCTAGAGAAAAATGAATAAATAAAAATTAAAGAAATTGAATTTCCATCTGATTTTATTCAGTTTTTTCAATATCTGTAACGATTTACAAGCCTTTAAAAATTAACCTTCTTAATGGTTATACTTCAATAACCTTCTTACACGAAGATGGTCGACTTTTGATGGACTTTAACGCCTAAAATGTTCAAAATTTTGAAAAAATGAACTACTAGGTGTTCAAAATAAAACTCGGCTAAAATCTACAAAATTCAAATTTACCCTGAGGCTGAGTTTCATTTTGTACATAAAAGAGTAGGTTTTTTTTTTTCTAAATCAATTGAATTTGAGCCACAGTTTTTGACCCTTAAGATTTGAGGAAGACTTTTTTTATGTATGTACTTGACAACTTTTTTAAAGGGTGAAAATCGTTTTTTGAATAAAAAATCGTGAAAGTTTACTGAACTTGAAATGGTTTTAGACACAAAGCTGAGCGGAATCGAAGAATACAAACACACGCTCGAACATTTTAAAAGTTTCACGGTGGAGTTTGAAATGGCGATTTTTTGATGTTTCCTTCAGATTGTGTAAGTTTGGAGTTTTTACTGCGAACTTCGCCTGACTTGCTTTTCCTTTGATTTCAAGGGGCGGAAAAATCATTACCTATTTTATGTTTTAAAAAATTGAGTTTTAAAAATTCGATGATCCCAAAATTTTCTGCGTGTCAAATAAATAAAAATACATAGTTAGAATCTTCGGACAAAAATAAGCGGAATTAAAAAAAAATGAACCAGTTCCATTTCTCCTAGGTCATTTTTAACGGATTTTAGCGCAATAAACGCTAAAATTTGACATTTTTTAAAAGTGTCCAAAATTGTCATATACTAAAATCTACTTGAAATTTTGCGTAGATTACGAATCTGAAATAAAAAATAGGGGTTCTCATTTGAAATAACGAAGTTAGGTTGTGTCTGGGACACCCTGTATGCTGGCGCATTTTAAACTACACCAGCAATTTCTTGATTTAAATTAAGGGGGGTTACTTTTAACTCTTTTTCATAAAACCACTTTTTAACGCTCTCCCAGTCCCAGACGTATGCCATGTGTTTCCGTACACCCTGCATTTCGTTTTGCGTTACGCAAACGCCCATATCTATATGATTTTTAGGCGATTTCCTTTCCAAAATTTTTAGGGAGTTTTTAGGTTTTTTTTGGTCAACAAACCCATTTTTCAACAGGTTTTTCAACTGATGGTTTTTAGCAAGTTAAACTAGGAAAAAGCCCGGGAAATCTGGGGAAATGGCGTTTGCGGCCAGAGTGCGGAGGAACCAGTTGAAAAACCTGTTGAAAAATGGGTTAGTAGACCAAAAAAAAAAACCTAAAATGACTTCATAGTCATTTTTAATCATACTTCTGGGGATTTTTCTTGGTAATTTTTCAGAAGGCCCCTCCTATTCCGGATTTTGGGGCTTTTTCTTTTGTTTTTTTGGCTTAGAAATCCCCTTTTTCGCCTTGAAGGTTCGGAATTATTTTGAAAAGTCTTTTACGTGTTGATTACTCGGTCGTTTGTATGATTTACCATCACAAAATATAGGTTTTATTGAGAACGGATGTGCAAAATTGTTTGTGCCATGGAAGATTAGATTCGAGGGTGGAAAAAGGAGGAAAACATTTTTCTAGGACAAGATTGCAATTGTGTGAGTATATGTGGACGTGAGGGGTCGAAACGGGTCGGGATGGCCGGGATAGGCTTAAGGGAATCCCCCATCCTTTTTACTCTCATAGCCGAAGAAAAAAAAGAAACTTATTTGGCTCGGTCACTGCGGTCCTATGAATAACGTTGGAGATGGTAATCACGGCGACTACTTTTGAGAGTAGGCCAAAATAGCCCCAACAGTTTTGACCTTAAAGTCCATCCCCTTGATCTAAATCACCCATGAGGCCCCTTCTCTTATCTCCTCCCGTTTTGATACATTTGCTTAAAGGCACTTTATGACTCGCCACCGTTTCCGAACCCATTCCGCCCTCTCCGGAATGGCCCGCATGAATATTAACCAGAAAGGGAACCATAAACATTCTTCACTCAATACATCCCCCGAGGTGTATAAGAATAACTACATACGAGACCATAACCCTTCTATTGAGACTCTCCCTAAATTATATTCTAATCTCCTTGATGTGACACCTCCATGATTTATTAATTTAACCTTAAATAAAACAATTAAAACTCGCTTTAATTAAAAAAAAATCGTGAATTTCAGGGAGTTAGGGATGTTAGTGAAACAAAACATCCGATTAAAAGCTCATTTCAAAGGGATTTCACTCCCAAAAGGTTCCAATTGATGTAAATGAGCTCAGAAAATTAACTTTTCTAAATTGTACACCGTATTTACGCAATAATCTAATTCTTATGAATAATAAACAAAAAGTAATTTTAATTTTAGATATTTAAGTCGAAATCTCAATCGTCGGGGGTGGTTTTGAGTAGGCTAAACCGGCACAACTCCCCGGTCTTGCGGTCAAAAACCGCTGAAAGTTCCGACTGATGATTTTCAAATAAATGTTTGCATCGGACGTTAAGTTTGGATTCGGCTATATTATGCGGATAAGTTGATCTCAATAATAGTTTATTACGCAACGAGGTCGATAATACTGGTTTTCCAGCCTGACGAGGGAGAGAAAACCCAGTTTTACCAATGTTTCGCCAACTAAAACTCATTTTTTACCCCATTTTCTTGAAAGTTTCAACATTTTATCCTGTTTTAGTGCGTTCTCTTCGATTTTACGGCTTATAGCAACCCTTTTAAACCCCGTTGATTTTTTTTTCAAAATTTCATTTTTTTTTCCCATGAAAAACTGATTTTTTGCAATATAATTATATCCTTTTCATCGAATTTTCGCCTGACTAAAAAAAACCATTTGCGTGATTTTTGGGCTTTTAAATATATGTATTACCAATTCATGCTTGCATGACAAATTCTCCTCTGCATCCATTAAAAATTTCTTTGATTATTAAATTTCGATAATGAAAAGGGGTGTAATAGCTAGAATTGGTAATAGTTAGAATCTTCGGACAAAAATAAGCGGAATTTAAAAAAAAATGAGTTTCCTAGGTCAATTTTAACGGATCTTAGCGCAAAAAACGCTAAAATTTGACTTTTTTTTTAAGTTGTCCAAAATTGTCATATGAGTACTCAAATCTACTTGAAATTTTGCGTAGATTACGAATCACAAATAAAACATAGGGGTTCTCATTTGAAATAACGAAGTTTGGTTGTGTTTGGGACACCCTGTATATCCAGACGCATTTTAAACTACACCATCAAATTCTTTGATTTAAATTAAGGGGGTTTAAATTTAACTTTTTTTCATAAAACCACTTTTTAACGCTCTCCCAGACGTATGCCATGTGTTTCCAGACACCCTGTATAATTAGGAAAAGTGTGGAATTCCTTAGCAAGTAATGGTACGCCATAAAGTCCACAAAAAAGGTTATTTCTTCCCCTAAAAAGGGATTCTTAAGCAGAATAACCTTAAAAATGACCGATAAATCTAGCTTCCTATGAGTTTTCTTGTCAAAAGCGATGAAAAACTCCAAAAAATCGAGAACATAGGGATCTTTCCTCCAAAAAACCGATCGAAACGAACATAAATTCGGGTTTATAGCAGAATAGCCTAAAAAAAGGCCCGAAAATCCGTCAAGAAATTTTGTTACTGAAAAACCAAAAAACCAAAATTTAAGAAATTTTAACATAGAAAAAGCACGGAAGTTCGGTTAAAAGGGGGAAATTGTTGAGAATTGGCCTTTTTAAAAATAAAACTTCATGGCACACAATTTGGGATTTAACGAAATCTCCTTTTTTTTTTAATTATCTCGAAAATGCCTACGGCTTTTTTCAAAAGAAAAACAATTTTCACATAGAAAAACCTTAATGCGCAAAAACCGTGTTTTTAATCTTAATAATTTTTTAATGGAGTGGAGCTCTGTAAAATGTAAATTAAAATTAGTTAAAGGAGAGGAGACTAATGGAATTAACAGGTCTGGATATTGTTAGAGGGTGTAAGAACAGTTTTTTTTTTCATTGAGGGGAAAACAAAAAATAGATATTGTACTGTAAATTGATAAATGTATTACGTGCATTTTCGTGCATAACAAAAAAAACCTTTTAACTTTTTTTATGGATTTAAAAAAAAATTATTTTTGAAGCGTGTTTATTGTGAGATTTCGTTGTCAATAAATTGGGTTTGTCTCGGGGGCGAGTGTTTAACAAAGTTATCCTTGTGTCCGGGTGGGAGTTGGAGCATCTGGAACATTACGGATTGAAATGGACGGAGAAACCGATCGTTTAGAGGAGATGACCTCTCTTGAACTATGAACTAGATCTGTCCGGCCTCATTACCGTCCCCAATTCAAATACTCGGATGAGAATCTCTAATTGTGAAAGTTGTGGAAACCCTACCTCATCAAACTTCAATAATATTCCAATTTCCTATTTTTACCCATCTGCTTTTTAATTAAAACTTTTCAAATAATAATAGGTTACCTTCAATACCCCCCCCCCCCATATTGTATTCTTCAATATAAGATATTAAAATAAGTTTTTTCATGTTGATTTAAAAACGCAGTTTGTCCCCAAAAATTAAAAAAAGTACTAGTTTGAAGAGTTTCCAACGAAACCTTCCTTACAGAGAAGGAACAATATAGGAGTGGAAAGAATTACGAAGGGGAAGCTTAGTGAGGAGGAAGTACAAAGGAGGGGAAGAATAAGGAGGGGGAATCATATAGAAGGGATTTTTTCAAATATTGTAAGTTTTTTGTTCAATTTTTTTTTAATTTTTAAGTTTTCCTATTTTTTTTGGGTTCAAAATATGGTTTTTTGGTGGAGAGGTATCCTTTGGTTTAATTGTTTTTTTGGTGAAGAGGTACCTACCATTTGGTTTAACGGGTTTTTTGGTAGAGAGGTACCCTTTGGTTTGATTGGTTTTTTGGTGGAGAGGCTCCCTTTGGTTTGATCGGTTCTTTTTGGAGGAGAGGTATCCTTTGGTCTGATTGGTTTTTTGGTGGAGAGGCTCCCTTTGGTTTGATTGGTTATTCTTGGAGGAGAGGTACCCTTTGGTCTGATAGGTTTTTTGGTGGAGAGGCACCCTTTGGTTTGATTGGTTTTTTGGTGAAGAGGTACTTATCATTTGGTTTAACGGGTTTTTTGGTAGAGAGGTAGGTACCCTTTGGTTTGATTGGCTTTTTGGCGAATAGGAACCCTTTCTTCTGATTGGTTTTTTGGTGGAGAGGCTCCCTTTGGTTTGATTGGTTCTTTTTGGAGGAGAGGTGCCCTTTGGTCTGATTGGTTTTTTGATGGAGAGGTTTCCTTAGGTTTGATTGGTTCTTCTTGGAGGAGAGGTACCCTTTGGTCTGATAGGTTTTTCGGTGGAGAGGCTCCCTTTGGTTTGATTGGTTTTTTGGTGAAGAGGTGCTTATCATTTTGTTTAACGGGTTTTTTGGTAGAGAGGTACCCTTTGGTTGATTGGTTTTTTTGGGGAGGTACACTTTGGTTTGATTGGTTTTTTGGTGGAGAGGCTCCCTTTGGTTTGATTGGTTCTTCTTGGAGGAGAGGTACCCTTTGGTCTGATTGGTTTTTCGGTGGAGAGGTTCTCTTTGGTCTGATTGGTTTTTTGATGAAAAGGTACCAACCATTTGGTTTAACGGGTTTTTTGGTAGAGAGGTACCCTTTGGTTTGATTGGTTTTTTTGGGGAGGTACACTTTGGTTTGATTGGTTTTTTGGTGGAGAGGCTCCCTTTGGTTTGATTGGTTCTTCTTGGAGGAGAGGTATCCTTTGGTCTGATTGGTTTTTTCGGTGGAGAGGTTCTCTTTGGTCTGATTGGTTTTTTGATGAAAAGGTACCAACCATTTGGTTTAACGGGTTTTTTGGTAGAGAGGTACCCCTTGGTTTGATTGGTTTTTTGGTGGAGAGGCTCCCTTTAGTTTGATTGGTTCTTCTTGGAGGAGAGGTACCCTTTGGTCTGATTGGTTTTTTGGGGAGGTACCCTTTGGTCTGATTGGTTTTTGGGGAGGTACCCTTTGGTCTGATAGGTTTTTTGGTGTAGAGGCTGGCTATCTTATGTTTGATTGGTTTTTTGGTGAAGAAGAACCCTTTTCCCGTATTCTGGAAGATCAGGACGGGCGGAATCGTGGCTGGCTTCACAGACAACCTCACGTTTGGTAAATTGATTATATTAAAACACAAAATGTTTTAGAAACAAAAGTCACCAAGAGGCCATTAGAAACAAACGGATTTTTCGTTGTATTGGATTTATGACTGATATAGGTAGCCGTGAAATTTATTGGCTGGATCTCGTCCCTGATAGAGGCGAAGATCCGTTCTCTTATCGAAATATCCGGTTAGGTTTAGATTTATGATTTTTCAAAACATCAAATATAATCGTTTCGTATCGACCGCCGTTTCCCGAGTCGGGATTCCGCGTCGAAAATCCGCTTGGAATTGTAGATTTTAGATTAAGAGGAGTTATTGGACGTTAAGACGAGAAACAGAGATGAAGTGGATTATGTATGCAATCCTCCGGGCTCTGGTGCTGGCATGCATTACCTCGTATGTAAAACAGTCGGCTAAATGCTTCCTTGCTTGCCCTCCTTCTTCCCTTTACCAGAGCCACTATTATCATAACGATTCCCTATTCTAGACACTAAAATTATTTATGTCACATTTTCTTACCAACCGCCTTAATCGAAAATGCTGGAGAGACGGAAATTGGCCTCCCAGACGTTAAATTGAACAAAAAAAAACCATTAAGGTAGAAAAAAGAAGTTTATTGCCCAATCTGGCGACATGTAATGGGCGACAACAACCTAAATTTCTGCCTGGATTTGGTGAAGTTGGGCCGTAGCACTTTAAACAAAACTTTAGACGATAGATCTCCGCCATTTTTGTGAATTTAACCGCTTTAAAGGAGATTGAGGCAGAAAAAATGAAGGTATTAGCCCAGTAAGGCCATACATAATGGGAGACAACATCCCAAATTTCTGCCTTAAAAATTTTGGTGATGTAGTTCACATTAAACGAAACTTCAGACAAACAGATCTCCGCCATTAGAAAAATGGTAATACAATGTGGGATACCACATTTTGGTAGCATTTTCAGGAGTTTTCTTCGGTTTTTGGGCATTCAAACCTCATTTTTTCATGTTTTAGGAGTTTACCTTCTACGTAACCTCTTAGGAGTTTACGAAGAAACCCCATTTTTACGGGATTTTGTGCAGTTTTCCTAGTTGTTTTTAAAGCTCAGCAGGTATCTAAAACGAAAGTTTTACGCCACAAAAAGCGCGTTAACACATAAAATTCGTGCTTGACATTAAAAAGGTTAAAAAAACGGTTAGATTTTCAAGAAAATAAAAAAGGTAGATTTTGAAGAAAATTTGAACGAAAACCTAAATAGGGTCTGAATATTGTTCTTTCAGTCTATGGAGGGTAATACAATACTTCTATTTGGTAGTTTTCCTCGGTTTTTTATGTGTATGCCCTATTTCACAGGATTTTCTGGAGTTTTCTTCGGTTTTTGGACATACAACCCCATTTTTCGTAATTTTTAAGAGTTTTCCTGGTTTGCTTGACTATGAAACCCCGTTTACAACGGATTTTTGGTAGTTTTCCTCGATTTTTCGATTAGGATGCCCCATTTTTGTATGATTTTGAGGAGTTTTCTTCGGTTTTTGGGCATTCAAACCTCATTTTTTCAATGTTCCTTTGGAGTTTTCCTGCTTTTCTTGACAAAGAAACCCCATTTTTACGGGATTTTGTGCAGTTTTCCTAGTTTTTTTTCAAATATTGCTAAGCAGGTATCTAAAACGAAAGTATTACGCCACAATAAGCGCGTTAACACATAAAATTGGTGCTTGACATAAAAAAGGTCAAAAAACGGTTAGATTTTCAAGAAAATAAAAAAGGTAGATTTTGAAGAAAAGAACGAAAACCTAAAATAGGGTCTGAATATCGTTCTTTACATCTATGGAGGGTGATACAATACTTCTCTTTGAGGAAGTTATAAGCCACATAAGTCTTTTACAACTGAGTTTATTGAGGCGCTCCGGGTACGAAGGGCGAACTCAACATCGGACAAATTTTTTTTTTTCATTTTCAGATTCTAGACCTCTTGGTGAATACACCCATATAATTTTTATGTTGAGTTCGCCCTTTTTTCCCCTAAATACGTAAAAAACGATATGGGGCATAGCTCTAACTGCGATATCCGAGCGGGTACGAAGGGCGAACTCCACATCCTAGTCCACAACCCCCACTCCTTTTCCCATTCCAGGGCATGACTTTTCTGTTGAGTTCGCCCGTAACATAAAACTTTAAAATGCGAATATCTCGAAACTACGTTTTGTTGAGTTCGCCCTTCCTTCCCGGAGCGCCTCAATTTTTCTTTCTTTTAAAATTTTGTTTCTAATGCCTTTTTTAGGAGGTTCTATATTTCACTTAGGAAACCCATGATTTATGACCGGGATTTAAAAGAAAAAAAAAATTACCTTATTTAGAATAAATGGGTTGCAAAATTGAACCATCTCGGATTGTAGCCAATCACAATCGTTCCACGTGACCGAACCTTTACAGTAGCCAGAGGAAATAATTCGAAAAAGAGAGATACATTATAGAGAAAGAGGCTTTATTGACTGAAAAGTGTCGATAAGAGATTTTTTTTTTTCATTTAGTTTTTGTAATAGAAAGAAAGGTTGGCGGAAAATGTGTAATAAACAAAAGGCCATCGGGAATAACAAGGGCATTATACAGTCGGCTTACGAGTAGGAATTTCAAGAGAGGGTTTTTGTGTTGCCGACTTGTTGAAACGTTTTCATAATTTGAATTCTGGAAAGTTTTATAATCGTAGTTTGTATGGGGGAAAAAAAAAAGGTTTGATTCGTTTCATCTTTTTCAAAGAAAAGTTATTGTGACACCCTCCATTGCATGTTTTCTGGAAAAGGGAGAGGTTGTCTGTGTTGCCGGCCGTCCGTCCTAAGTTTTTCCGAAAGACATCAGCAAAATTCCACATATTCTCTTAAAAACGTCATGAAGAAGTCCAAAAAAACTTCCTTATATAAATTATTGTTTTACCCTTCTTGTCGGGTTTTTGAGGAAGGGTCTTCCGGGGGGGGGGGGGATTAGTATTGTATTACCCTCCATAGACCGAAACAATATTCAGAGCCTATTTTAGGTTTACCTTCAAATTTTTCTTCAAAATCTACCTTTTTTGGTAAATTTATTTCTTGAAAACCTAACCTTTTTTTTTCACCTTTTCAATGTCAAGTACGAATTTTATGTGTTAACGCGCTTATTGTGGCGTAATACTTTCGTTTTAGATACCTGCTTAGCAATATTAAAGTACTGGTTTGAAGAGCTTCCAACGAAAACTTCCTTAAAGAGAAGTATCTATATAGGAGGGGGAAGTATAACGGAGGGGACGTAAAACGTAGGGGGAAGTATGTGGGAGGGGAAGTATAACGGAGTGGGAAGTATGGAGGGAAAGTATAACGGAGGGGGAAGTATTGGGAGGGGGAAGTTTAAGGGAGGGGTAGTATAACAGAGGGGGAAGTATAAGGGAACGAAAGTACAACGGATGGGGATGTATAAGGGAGGGAAAGTATCAAGGAGAATTTTCCAAGCTCTTTTTTTTTCGAAAATTTTCTATTTTTTTTTCAAAAATTTTTCAGTTTTTTTTTCGAAAAAGTTTCCGGTTTTTCCTTTTTTTTTTTTCGAAAAATTTTTAGTTTTTTTTTCGAAAAATTTTTAAGTGTCAAGGTAGAAATAATGGGCTCTTTGGCCTAGTGATGTGCCTCTCGTAAAGGGTAGAAGTATGAAATTTCTCCCTACTAAAAAAATTAATAAATTAAAAGTGGCAACTTTTTTACACCAAAAATTCTTAAAAAATATAAGGAGTAATTGGTGAAAATTTGTTGAAAATCGGACCAACGGTTTTGCCGCAGCGAATTTTTTAAAATTTCAAACAGACATATCTCCGCCATTTTTTCGAAATTCAAAAATCGCACTCGTTACATTCTTTTTCACCGGCTAAAGAAAATTGTGTGAAAATTTGGTGGAAATCGTATGAAAACTGTGGCCGTAAAGTGTTCCGGAAAAAAATTCTACGGACGGCCGGCCGGAACCACAGACAAAATTTGTAAAGATTAATATTCGAATTGACCCTCCGGGTGTGGAAGACCCTTCCCCAAAAACCCGACTTGGAGGGTATCACAATAACTTCTTTAAGGAAGTTAAAAGAAAGAAAAAGAAAAATAATTACGTAATTAATTAATTAATTTAAAAAATTAACGGAATTTTACGTCAGAATCTGCTCCATACCCTCCTTTTCTTAACATCTATGATTTTTGGGGAATTTTTCTCAGTTTTTAGGTCAAAATCCCCGATTTTCCGGATTTGGTGGTAGAATCACTTTTTTCGGCCGACAAACTCCTTTTGATGATTTTTTCAAAGCCCTAACCTGAAAGAAATGGTATAAAAGTTTAAAATATACAATAAATAAAGGAACTTAAGAAATATAAATTTAAAAGAAGCATTAGGTTATTTATTTCTAAAAAAAAAAAGGGAAAATGTCTGGAATTGAAAGCTATTTCGTCCTCGGTCAAAAGGGCGCCTTGACCGACTTAAAAGTATTGAGTGGTTTTAACAAAACGTTATTTTCATATTTAGAATTTCCACCATCTTTTCCTTTTAGATTTCCCTTCTTTCCTGAGAAAATGAAAGTTTTCCAAGGTAATATTATGGCATTGACGTAGAGGCCGGGTATTGAAGCCCACTTAACTTGAAATTACATCTTTACTCCGAGGCAACTCCGCCTTAAAACCCCCCTGCTTACTTTTATACGCTTATAAAAATCTAATAACGCATTACGATTATGGAGCTTTAAAGGAAGGGAGGCTTTATGTCAAAGAAAAGAAATCTTTTAAATTTTTATTTTTGAAAAGACACAATTTTTTGGGTGTTTTATTTCATTTTGGTTGTCTAGAAAATATGTTTTTTGGCCTTTTTTTTTTGACCTTTGAGATTGGCGAGTTGAAGGTAGAGAACTATCGCTTTATCTCGCCGGTCCCAGAGCACCGCGGCTATAAATCCTCAACAAGCTGTAAATGTCCCCCTAAGGCACCACCTTAGAAAGCCTCTCTGCCAGAATTTTTTTCAGTTTTGTACTCCAAAGTGCTTTTTGTTATACGAACTTGATATTTCCCGCTGTTAAAAAAATTAATTGCGTTTTTAAAAATATAATTTTTCTCTCCATTTTAACAGAAACCTTTGTTTTACAACAAAGAGTAGTGACTTTGATCGATTCCCTTGTGGTTGGCAGGAGGCATTCAAAGTTGCAAAATTGAATTAGCCGCCGTTGAATTGACTGTGCGGTTTCATGACGTCAGGATAGAATTGTGAGCTACTTCGCTATTTTACACTCAACCTTCAATAATTTAAACTATTGTTGTTATTAAGCGTTAACGAGTTGTTAGGCAGGTAATTGGAAAAGTGTGCGAACTATAGATAACAAACTAGAAGCTCAATTTACTGATGATTCATTAAAGCCTTTAATTAAAGGTCCACCACTAATTATAAGGCATGACGGCCAATAAGTCGTGAGGTTCGGCTTGTTTAAATCATTAGCTAAACTATCATTCTATAATTTAGACAAAGTGGAAAAATCTTGAGCAAATAAAAGTTATTGTATTACCCTCTTGGTACGGTTGTAGGGATTGAGCTTACAAACTTCCAAGAAGAAAATTAGTGATCATAAGGCCGTCTGTTGTCGGCAGTCCGTCACCCGTTTTTTTTTTTTTCAGAACTTTTCACTGCCTCCGGAATTTCGTTTTAATAAAAAAAGCCTTTATCGTTTACCACCGGACGTTGTGGGTTAAAACCATACCTATAAAAGTGTTAACGGATTAGAGGACGTCACAATTTTCATCCTTTATAACAAAAAAAAATTTTTTTTTGACAGGGGAAACGTCAGTTTTTACACGTAATTTTGACGATATTTCCCGATTTTATAGCCAGAAATTTTAGTTTTTACACGTTTTTTACGAATTTTTCCCGCTTTTTGAGAGAGAAACCTTATTTCTTAAATGATTTGTACTCGATTTTTTTAAGTTTTTGAGCTTGACTATATTTTCTCGATTTTAGAGACAGAAACCTCAGTTTTTCTATCACATATTTTATTCACCTTTTGGCAAGAAAACCTTAGTTTTTACATGGTTTTGACCGCCCCCCCCCCCCCCCCCCCCCCCCGAATTTTTCATTTTTTTATTTTTCGACTATTTTTTTAGGAAGAAACCGTGTTTTTACAAATTTTGACCTTTTCTGCTCGCTTTTTGAGAGAGAAACATCAGTTTTTCTGCTATTTGACGATTTTTTTTTGCTTTTGCGAAAAAAAACCCTCGTTTTTACAGGATTTTGTCCAATTTTTCAGGATTTTAGAGAAATAAGCCTCAGTTTTTACATGATTTGAACAAGATTTTGGTTTTTTTTTACTTTTTGAGATAGAAGCCCATGTTTTTCGAAGATTTTGACCAATTTTTCTCGCTTTTAGAGAAAAAACCTCAGTTTTTCTATGGCTTTGACGATTTTTTCGGCTTTTTGAGAAAGAACCATCGGTTTTTTCATGATTTTCTCATATTTTATTCACCTTTTGAGAAGAACACCTCAGTTTTGCTTGTTTTTTACCCCCCCCCCCCCCCCCCGATTTTTTCAGTTTTTGATTTTTCTTCTTTTTTTTTTAGGAAGAAACCATGTTTTTACAAGATTTTGACCATTTCTACTCGCTTTTGAGAGAGAAACTTCAGTTTTTCTGCTATTTTGACCATTTTTATTTTTACTTTTCCGAAAAAACCCCTAGTTTTTACAGGATTTTGTCCAATTTTTCAGGCAATTAGAGAGATAAGCCTCAGTTTCTACATCATTTGAATAAGATTTTTTTTTACTTTTCGAAACAGAACCCATGTTTTTCGTAGATTTTGACCAATTTTTCTCGCTTTTAGAAAAAAAACCTCAGTTTTTCTATGACTTTGACGATTTACGGTACTTACATGATTTATACATATTTTATTCGCCTTTTGACGAGGAAACCTTCGATTTTACAGGTTTCCACCCTCCCCCTCCACACTTATTGAGGGATAAACCTCAGTTTCTCCATGATTTTGAGGAATTTTTATTTTATTTTTGAGAAAGAAACCGTGTTTTTACAAGATTTTGACCATTTCTGCTCGCTTTTTGAGAGAGAAACTTCAGTTTTTCTGCTATTTTGACGATTTTTATTCTTACTTTTGCGGAAAAAAAACCCCTGCTTATTTCTGGATTTTATCCAGTTTTTTAGGCTTTTAGAGGATAAGCCTCAGTTTTTACATGATTTGAACACGATTATTATTATTATTTTTTTTTTGGGAAAGAACCCATGTTTCTCGAAGATTTTGACCATTTTTTATCGCTTTTAGAGAAAAAAAAAACTCATTTTTTCTATGACTTTGACGATTTTTCCACTCTTCGAGAGAGAACCACCGGTTTTTACATGATTTTTACACATTTTATTCGAGGAAACCTTAGTTTTTACATGGTTTCCCCCCTCCCCACTTATTGAGGGATAAACCTCAGTTTCTCCAAGATTTTGAGGGTTTTTTTTTTTTTGAGAAAAAAAAAAAACGTCTTTTTACAAGATTTTTACCATTTCCGCTCGCTTTTGAGAGAGAAACTGCAGTTTTACATGATTTCTACGAATTTTTTTTTTGGAAAGAAACTTTGTTTTTAGAAGATTTTTGACCAATTTTTCTCGCTTCTAGAGAAAGAAACCTAAGTTTTTCTCTAATTTTGACTATTTTTTCCACTTTTTGAGAGAGAAACATCAGTTTTTACTTGATTTTGACGGTTTTTTTGGCGAGTTTTTACGTGATTTTGACAAAAAATTTTAAATAATAAAATCCCCTGGCAGTAGGAAGACATTAGCTTTGTTGTAAAAGGATTTGGACGTCA
The DNA here is from genome assembly GCA_014119065.1 of Orius insidiosus. Classification (NCBI taxonomy): domain Eukaryota; kingdom Metazoa; phylum Arthropoda; class Insecta; order Hemiptera; family Anthocoridae; genus Orius; species Orius insidiosus. Next base: position 68,450 of record JACGAQ010000553.1, on the reverse strand, counting down.
AATCTGACGTCGGTCGCATAGTTTGTCCGTCGCGTCTGAAGTCATCTGACTCGTGAAAATCCTTCTGCGCATGCTCCAGAAGTTTCAAACCAGTTTCAAACTGCGGTTGGAACAAAGCTATTAATATTATTTTCTCCCTTAATTTGATCTCAAAACGCTTTAAATCATCGGTATCCAAGAGGATGAATGAGATTTTTAGACATCAGAGTTTTAGCATAAAATCTTCATAAATAGAAGAAAAAAATTAACTTTTGTTTGTTATCGGATAATTGGTTTCCCAGTCGTTCAAATAAAATCTATATTTTCCAGGAATGGCATTCTATTGACCTAGATTCAGCTTAAAATAAACAATGCTCTTTACAGAATTGTTTATTTTAAACACATCAGGGATAGAAACGTTCTTGACCCGGGCAACATTCAACACCGGCAGCTTTCCCACAGTTTGACAGCAAATGGGCCGCGTCGATTTGTAAAATAATTCCGAAGAATGTCAGAAAACTTGGGACGTTAATTTATAAACGGATAGGATATACTTTAAAACCTTTTCCCGGGAGTAATTTTGTCTCGAATTTAGGTAGAAAGGAGGGCGAGTGTGGGGGGGATGATGAGGCTGTGCTTAGCTCGGTGAGAATGTCTCGGAAAGGGTTGAAACAATGTAGAACTCGCCTCTGTAAAGTTACATACTTGGGAAGTTGGGCGAGGACCAACTATGTCAGCTAATCCCCCTTCTCACATCCGGTTACCTCCCTTACACTTTGTTTTAAACGATACTCAATAGAAAAGAGCGGAAAAAACAAAATCAGAGCAATTGATTAAATCTTATTTACTTTTTAATCAGCACATTTTTTGGAAAGAATCAGAGATGTTCACGGCAAAGGGCTTAGGCTACTCACTCATAGGGGGGTAGGTAAGATGTAGCGCTTTGGAGACTACTTTTCCCAAGAGCACACGAGAACTTCAAATATCCCGTTTATTTTGCTAAGTTCCTTACTTAATTTTTGACGCTACTCTTCCTCTGAAACGCTCTTAACCTGCTCGTCCATCTCGTTTAATCCTCCAGGTCGACTATCCCAACCAATCTTCCTAACCGTACATTCTTTCTGCTCTCAAATGTTCGTCCAATGCTCCTGTTCGTCCCTCTCCTTCGGCATGTCCTAACTTCCAACTTGTCCAACCTTCCTGTTCGACATCTCGACGATTATTCATCGGTCATGCAATGCCGTTTTGTTGAAGTGGACGACGAGTCTCCAACGACGCGCATCGTTCGCGACGATTTTCTGGCATAACTTTACTGAATCTCCCAAGGTACTTCAGATGCTATTATCTTCTATCGCACTAAGTTGACCGGACTATCGCGAGTGACCCTACCGTCAACTACTATCCCCAAAAGTTTAAGTCCCAAAAGTTCCTCAAAACAATGTTAACACTGACGGCAACGTCACCCAATCGCCTTCATCATCTTATTAAGTTTCTCGGAACCATAAACAGTCCTTATCTTGCTTATCCAACCTTCCTGCTCATCTCGGGACATCTCGCTAAATCGTTATCGGTCATGCGATGCCTTTACGTCGAGACTCCAACGAAGCGCATCTTTCTATCGGCCGCGACGATTTTATTGTATAACGTAAGAGATTCTCCCAAGGTTCTGCAGATGCTATTATCTTCTGGCCTTCCAAGTTGGCCGAACACTAGTGACCCTATCGTCAACTACTATCCCCAAAAGTTCCTCACAACAATGTTAACACTAACGGCATCGTCACCCAATCGCCTTCCTCGGAACAGGGAAACCTCATCATCTTATGAAGTTATACATTCATAAAAAGTGCTCATCTTGCTTATCCAACCTTCCTTTTCATCTCGGGACATCTCGTTGAATCTTTATCGGTCATGCGATACATTCTTCCTACTTCCTGACCGTACATTCTTTCTGCTCTCAAATGTTAGTCGAAAACTCTCTTTCATCTCTCTCCTTCTGCTTGTCCGAACTTCCAACTAGTCAAACCTTCCTGATCGACTTCTCGTTGAATGATCCGCATGACCGATCAGGAAGGTTGGACTAGTTGGATGGTTGGACAAGCAGAAGGAGAAAGACGAAAGAGAGTTTTTGACGAACATTTGAGAGCAGAAAGAATGTGCGGTCAGGAAGTAGGAAGAATGTATCGCATGACCGAAACAACGAGATGCGATGCGACGATTTTTTGGCATACTATACTGACTCTCCCAAGGCACTGCAGACGCTATTATCAACTATCACACTCGAGTGACCCTACTGACAACTACCCAAATGTTCCTCAAACAACGGCATCGTCACCCAATCGCCTTCCTCGGAACAGGGAAACCTCATCATCTTATGAAGTTATACATTCATAAAAAGTGCTCATCTTGCTTATCCAACCTTCCTGCTCATCTCGGGACATCTCGTTGAATCTTTATCGGTCATGCGATGCCTTTGCGTCGAGACTCATACGACGCGCATATTCCCATCGGTCGCGACGATTTTTTGGCATACTATACTGACTCTCCCAAGGCACTGCAGATGCTATTATCATCTATCACACTAAGTTGACCGAACTATCACACTTGAGTGACCCTACTGACAAGTACTCGAGGAAGGCGATTTGGTGACGTTGCCGGCTGTTTTGAGGAACATTTGGGTACTCGAGGACCGATGGGAAGACCCTCAATCCCGGACTACATCGGTTGCGATTTTGTTCAATAAAGATAATGATTCACCCAAGGTACTGCAGATGCTATTATCTTCTATCCCACTGACCGAACGAGTGAACCTACCGTTAATTACTATCCAAAATGCTCATCAAAACCGTATTAACATTGCCTTCTACGTTACCCTATCGCCGTCCTCGGAAAAAGGGAACCTCATCATCTTATTAAGTTTCTTGGAACCATAAACAGTGCTTATCTCGCTTATCCAACCTTCCTGCTCATCTCGGGACATCTTGTTGAATCTTTATCGGTCATACGATACATTCTTCCTACTTCCTGACCGTACATTCGTTCTGCTCTCAAATGTTCGTCGAATACTCTCTTTCGTCTCTCTCCTTCTGCTTGTCCAAACTTCCAACTAGTCCAACCATCCTGATCGACTTCTCGTTGAATGATCCGCATGACCGATCAGAAAGGTTGGACTAGTTTGAAGTTTGGACAAGCAGAAGGAGAAAGACGAAAGAGAGTTTTTGACGAACATTTGAGAGCAGAAAGAATGTGCGGTCAGATGCTATTATCTTCTATCCTACTGACCGAACGAGTGAACCTACCGTTAACTACTATCCAAAATGCTCATCAAAACCGTATTAACATTGCCTTCTACGTTACCCTATCGCCGTCCTCGGAACAAGGGAACCTCATCATCTTATTAAGATGCTATCATCTTCTATCCCACTAAGTTGACCGAACTATCACACTCGAGTGACCTACTGTCAACTACCCAAATGTTCCTCAAAACAGCCGGCAACGTCACCAAATCGCCTTCCTCGGAACAAAAGAACCTCATCATCCTTTATTAAGTTTCTTTGGAACCAATCACAGTGCTTATCTTGCTTATCCAACCTTCCTGCTCCTCCCTGGACATCTCGTTGAATCCTTATCGGTCATGGACGACGAAACTCCAACGATGCGCATCTTTCCATCGTTGGCGACGATTTTTTGGCATACTTTACCGACTCTCCCAAGGCACTGCAGATGCTATTATCATCTTTCACACTACGTTGACCGAGCTATCACGAGTGACCCTACTGACAACTACGCAAATTTTCCTCAAAACAGCCGGCAACGTCGCCAAATCGCCTTCCTCGGAACAAAAGAACCTCATCATCCTTTATTAAGTTTCTTTGGAACTAGTGCTTATCTTGCTTATCCAACCTTCCTGCTCATCTCTGGACATCTCGTTGAATCCTTATCCATGGACGACGAGACTCCAACGATGCGCATCTTTCCATCGTTCGCGACGACCATCTGCCTTCCCTTGTGCTTATCTCTTATCAAATAGAAGAAGGTCAATAATTTTGAATTGACTTTCATCCTTTATTTCCGCTTCTGTAAACTCATGTATGCTACTTAAACATGTGTTTTTCTCAAACGTTATTTTTTATAATGATTTCCACTGCTTTAATTATGCTTTTGTGTTGGATGAAAGACACTTGAATGAAGAAAAAAGAGCTTTTATGTCTGTAGGTGTAGGAGTGTATTCTTAAGTCGGATAAATTTTAACATTTCCCACGTTTAAGTCTGAGTATCTCAAAAACGCTTTCGTACCTACACAGGCTGAACAAATGTGTTCAGGAATGATGATCACGTTAATATCGGAAGAAGGGTTTTCATGCTTTCAGACTTCACGACCAGAGGTAAATACGTGATAAAAATGAGGTCGGGGTTTTTCGTTTCTTTTTCCTCTTTTGAGAACGTCATGTAGTTTTCAGTTTATTTTTCTTTGTCTTTAAAAATCCCCGGGTGTTTATCGAAGGGTCAAACAGTGGGGATGTTTCGAGGCGGTGTTCATTAGTTGAAATCAAGTTTAAAGGCTCGGAAAAGGGGTCGATGGTGAGGTAGGACCTCAATGTTGGTATTGGAAACGTGTATACGGCTCGGGCAAATAGGCTCTGCTGATCAAGAGAGGAACGATGCCAAATGAACTTCATCCCCGAACAACGCACTTCCATTGTTAACGCCTACTTCTTCCCTCTAATTACACGCCCTAATCACTTTCCGCTAATCACCGTCATTCGAGCTTAAAAATAGTTCAGAATTAAACCCCCATATAGAAACTAATCGGATCGAACTCTCGAAATCACGGATTCCATGATGACTCTCACCCTCCACAATCGATCAATCAGCGCCAGGCTAAAATTTCGGAATACACGAAAATATACACTTTTGACGTTTCAGATTAATTTTGTTCATATGACTAATGGGAACGTTTAAACAATTATTTTTAACGATTTAAAAAAAAAGTTTAGTAAAACTTGGCTATCGCAGAATCCACAGTGAAACGAGGTCGGGGAACATTTTAACTCGTAAATTTCTAGAATGCAAACAAAACTTCGATCTACGCTCAAAATTAAAGGGATCTTGCGCCAATGTTGATGAAAGCGATAAGGCACAGTCGATCTTATTTCTGTTTCCTTTAATTAAATAAAAATGATCGCTCTTTCTGAAGGAGTTTTAATTAATTTCCTCTAGTCTCCCACCTCTTGCATACTATTATGGCCCTAGAACAAGCCTTGCGGTTTAGTCAATAAACTGCTATGGGGACGTTGTGACAATGAGCTGTTCATTTGACTCGGGCGGTTTAACCTGAAATTTCAAAAGCACCCGTAATTGCATAATTAAGCAATATTGTGTTTCCGACTTAAGATATCATTATGGTTCAGGGGTCATAAATAATTCAAAACCTCCTTGTTTCTTTCGCTATTTTTTTTCTATTTTTATGGGGATGAAAACTTTCGAGGAGTTTCTTTTGTCGTCGGATCGTTAGGGCGGTCGGGGAGGTTCTTAAAAAGTTGGACCAATATTTCAAAACTAAAGAAAGATTTACCTAGATGTGTCCTAGTGTATAGGAAATGGGACAACATGGAACAACTTTTTCATATCACCAAAAACCATTAAAGCCATCTAAAATTAGAGCGCTTTTCACAAATTTTTTCCCCCCTGAAAATCCAGGAATAGAGCCTAAATCCTACAGCCACGAGGAATTTTTGAAGATGTTAAATTCGATTACGTCAATGTTTAAACAGGCTTAAGCGACAGGAATGTCGCTTTGACATTTGAGAATGCTTTGATGTACTTAAATAACGTTAGGCAAACTAAAAGACTTAATCCTCCAGAGATGAGAAGTTTTAAATCGAATAAATAATCATCTATGTTCCCAGTTCTAAGAGGAAGGGGCCCAAAGGCGTATTTAGGGTGGCGCTACTGGAGAGGACAGAACATGCATAGGTTTTTTTCCTACATTTTGACCAAAAAAAAAAATCTTATTACCTCGTTTTTTTAGCCAAAAAGCCCTCATAGCAAAATTTGGTGGTTTTCCCCTCGTTGTTCAACCCCCCTACATAACGGATTTTCAAGAATTTTTTTTTCTGTCGATGAAACTTTCACAAAATTTCGGTGGAAACCTTCTCGCAAACAGATTTGATGGTGTTATCTAAGCTCTTTTCGCCCTTTTCTCGTTAGATTTTTGAGCATTTTTATCGTTCTTTTGGCCAAAAAACACACTTTTTAACTAGTTTTAGTGTATTTTTTACTCGGTATTATTTTACGAAAAACGTCATTCTCGGGTTTTGATTTTTTTTATTTTTGAAAGAAACACCGGAAGGCAAGCATTTTAGTTCAAAACCAGTTTTATACATTTTAGTGACTTTTCCTTAGATTTTAGTCCGAGAAACCACTTCTAACCACTTCTAACCACGTTTTTAGTACGTTTACTACGTTTTTTTGGCCTAAAAACCTCCTTTTAAGCATTTTTTTTTTTGGCGATTTTCCCCACGTTTTTCAACCAAGAAGCCAACAACAAAATTTGCCTCCCCCCGCCCATACATTGGATTTCTAAGAATTTTTTTCTGTCGAGGTAACAAACACAAATTTTTGGTAGAAACTTCCTCGTTAACCGAATTTTTAATATTTCCTACGGTCTTTTTTGTCAAAATGTACGCTTTATAACAGATTTTTGAGCATTTTTCTCATTATTTTGGCCAAAAAACAAACTTTTCTCTGAATTTTAGTTTAATTATTTCACGATAAGCCTCATTTTCGAGTTTTGAAATTTTTTATTTGAAATTTGAAACCCTGGAAGGCAAGCACCTTTTCGCTTTTCAATTTTTCACTTTTTAGGTAGTTTCCTTAATTTTTAGACCAAGAAAACACTTTTAACAACGTTTTTGGGACGTTTATTTCGTTTTTTTGGCCTAAAAATCTCCTTTTATCATATTTTTTGGGCGTTTCTTCCCCGATTTTCAACCAAGAAACCCACCTAATAAAATTATCCGACTCCCTATTCAACGGATTTTCAGAAATCAGGTGCCATAGGTGCCATGGGACGGTTACTAGGTTTTTTTTTGCCTAATAACCCCCTTTCATTCATATTTTTTTAGCGTTTTCTTTCCGTTTTTCAACCAAGAAGCCAACATAACAAAATTAGCTGGCCCCATATTCAACGGATTTCCAGGAATTTTTTTCTGTTAACAGATTTTTTAGTGTTTCCTGTGGTCTTTTTGTCAAAAAGTCCGCTTTTTAACAGATTTTGAGCATTTTTCTCATTATTTTGGTCAAAAAACAAACTTTTCACTGAATTTTAGTGCAATTTCACAATAAGCCTCATTTTCGGGTTTTGAAATTTTTTTATTTCCAATTTAAAACCCTGAAAGGCAAGCATCTCAATTTAAAACCCATTTCACACTTTTTTGGTAGTTTTCCTTATATTTTAGATTGTGAAACCACTTTTTACAACGTTTTTGGGACGTTTACTACGTTTTTTTTGGCCTAAAAACCTCCTTTTAAGCATATTTTTGGGCGTTTTCCCCCCATTTTTCAACCAAAAACCCACGTAACAAAATTAGCCGGCCCCATATTCAACGGATTTCCAGGAATTTTTTTCCGTTTACAGATTTTTTGGTGTTTCCTATGGACTTTTTGTCAAAATGTCCGCTTTTTAACAGAGTTTTAGCATTTTTCTCATTCTTTTGGCCAAAAAACAAACCTTTCACTGAATTTTAGTGCAATTATTTCACCATAAACCTCATTTTCGGGTTTTGAAATTTTTTTCGTCACTTAAATATGAAGCATTGAAAAGCCTCCTCCTACATTTTATACGTTTTATGCAGTATTCCTTAAATTTCAGACCAAAAAACCACCTTTAACAACGTTTTTGGGACGTTTCCTTCGGTTTTTGGTCAAAAAAACCACCTTTTAAGCAAATTTTTTTCGCTTTCCTCAGCTTTTTAGCCAAAAAAAACCACTTTTCCGACAGATTTTATATTAATGTCTTGGTTTCTATGCCTAAAGACAAAGTTTTCAATAAGTTTTAGATTTTCCTCGATTTTTCAACTCTTCTACTTAAACTCCTGCGGGTCTTCCAGAACCTCCCCCCCCCCCCCCCCCTTAGGTCTATTTGAAGGTTTTGAGTTCGTCTGCGACGCCGCTTTTTTTCCTGTAAATCCTGAAATATCCCCCTTTTTTGTTTAAATCTCCATTTGAATAAAAATTTTAGTAAAAATGGAGAAAAATTCGTTTTTTCTTGGATTTTAATTTAAGTGGCGCTGTAGAATGAGGGAAAAATTATTTTTATTTATTTGTTTATATTTATAGAAAGAGGTTTTATAATGTAGGACGTTATTTTGTTAATACAAGTAGGTAAGAAAGTTGTAAATTGTATAACTATTTAATGTATATTGCTTATTATTTTATGGGTGGGGGTGGTTTGTTGTTGAAGGGAGCCGTTAGGGGCGGTAACGGCTGGATAGAGGGCGGACGGCCAGGGTTCAGTACTGTGCAAGGGAACCCCAGTGTCGGATCTCGGCATGTGCCCCTTCACTCACGGGCGATGATCACCAAAACTCATGCACCGCCGTAAGTCAAACTTTTATGGAAAAACGTATTTTTCTTACTTTTTTATGTACCTCCGGTGTCCCGGATGGGATATTACGCCGGGAGACGGACCTTACGAACCCGCAGTGCGTAAATTTCATGCAGGCCTCCACTTCGCGCTACCCTGCCTCGCCCATCCCGGCCCAACCCTATCCAACCTCAACCCGTTCACCTTCGGATTTCGGCTTATAAAAAATAACACCCAAAACTTCTTTACCCTTCTTCCTTTTTAATATATTATACCACATATTAAATTCAAACCAAACCACTTTTTACCCCCACACATTTAATAAACATACTGTAAATATTTTTTAAAAAAATTCCAATATAAACAAACATTTTTATCAACATTTTATTTCCAAATTCAACATTTTTTTTCCCCAAATTTTATTTATCAACACAAATAAATATAAACAATGAACATTTGGGCGTTCCGGAATTTTTTTTTATTTAATAGTCGCGTTGAAATGGCGTGGAAAAAAAAGTGAGTGAAAAACGACCCGCTGTGTTATGACCATTTTGAAGATGATACATAAAGATAATATAAAAAAATGGTCTTTTTTAACTTTTTATTTTGGTTTTTTTTAAACTAAAAAAAAGAGCTGTGATTTTTTGCTCGTTAAAATGAAAATTCGAACCAAAGGATTGACACGTGTGAATCCACGAAATGCTAATAGTGGCAATTAGTGTTGCTTTGTAACTTATGGTTGACGTTGTGGGGGGGGGGGGGAAGGGGGGCGGTGAAGTAAATTAACTCTCTTTATATTGGACTCTATTTACTTAATATATAATATTAATTATGCGATATTAAATAGGGATGACCCCATGACCTGACGTTGAGAATCGATTGTTCGTTTTCCCTCCCCGGAGAAGACTCCCCTATGAAATCCGACTTTTTTTTCACGGAATCTCCGGAAGTCGTAAAACTTTTCCTTAAATGCCAAAAGTACAAAACTACTGTCAACAAAAAGGTTTTTCTTCAAATTTTTTATAAAATAAAAAAGTCTCAATACATGGAGGTGGAAGAGTTTAGAAAAGCAGATTACAAAAGAAAAGTAGGTAAAGCTCAGAAGAAAAAACAACTAAAAAGCTTTCCGTTGTCCCTTTTATAAAAATCATTTTATAGAAAGAGGAAAAAATATACTTTTTTCATAACTATTTAAAATTTTTAAATCAAAAACAAATCATTTTAAAGTTTATTGTGATAACCTCGAGGGAGGATTTTTGCTTTCAGACCTATTTGGGTTATAGATACTCATTTAAGATTCGCTTAAAATATAAATAATAAGTCTTCTTAAGAAGTTTATTGTGTTACCCTCGTTGGAAGGTTTTTGGAATTTTGAAAAATTGGTTTTTGGAATTCCTTTGTTTTTGGAAAGGTATTTGGAAAAGTCCTCTAGAACTGACTGTTTCTATGACAGTTATTGTGATACCCTCGATGGAAGTTTTGGAAATAAGTCTTCTATGTCATAAGGGACAAAATGGCTTTTCATCGAGAGTCGACCAAAAAATAATTTTTCATATCTTCGTAAAAACGTTATTGTGATACCCTCCATGGATGGTTTTGGAAATGAGTCTTCCAGACCTCTCAGGCCCATATCTATACGCGTTATTTAAAGGATCCTTTTCTCAAGTATTCCTTGGAAATCCCTTTTGGCATTATTTTATGTGAACCTCACCATAAGTTATCTGTTCCTTCGAATAAAAGGAGTCCTTTCGATTTTTAAGGTAGCCAATGATGCTACCTTAGGAGTCCTCGAATAAATGGTCCTTATCTCAAGGTTTCCTTGGAAATCATTTTTTGGCGTTGTTTTATGTTAACCTCCCTTTAAGTTATCTGTTCCTTCGAATAAAGGAGTCCTTTGGATTTTTCAAGGTAGCCAACGATACTACCTTAGGAAGTCCTCGTATAAACGATCCTTATATCAAGGATTCCTTGGAAATCCTTTTTTGGTGTTATTTTATGTGAACCTCCCTTTAAGTAGTCTGTTCCCTCGAATAAAAGGAGTCCATTGGATTTTTAAAGGTAGCCAATGATGCTACCTTAGGAAGTCCGCGAATAAACGATCTTATCTCAAGGTTTCCTTGGAAATCCTTTTTGGCGTTATTTTATGTGAACCTCCCTTTAAGTAGTCTGTTCCCTCGAATAAAAGGAGTCCTTTGGATTTTTCAAGGTAGCCAATGATGCTACCTTAGGAAGTCCTCGAATAAACGATCCTTATCTCAAGGTTTCCTTGGAAATCCTTTTTTTTTTTTTTTGGGCGTTATTTTATGTGAACCTCCCTTTAAGTAATCTGTTCCTTCGAATAAAGGAGTCCTTTCGATTTTTCAAGGTAGCCAATATTGCTACCTTAGGAAGTCCTCGAATAAACGATCCTTATCTCAAGGTTTCCATGGAATTCCTTTTTTGGCGTTATTTTATGTGAACCTCCCTTTAAGTAATCTGTTCCTTAGAATAAAAGGAGTCCTTTGGATTTTTCAAGGTAGCCAACGATACTACCCTCGAATAAACGATCCTTCCTTATCTCAAGGTTTCCTTGGAAATCCTTTTTTGGCGATATTTTATGTGAACCTCCCTTAAAGTAATCTGTTCCCTCGAATAAAAGGAGTCCTTTGGATTTTTCAAGGTAGCCAACGATACTACCCTCGAATAAACGATCCTTCCTTATCTCAAGGTTTCCTTGGAAATCCTTTTTTGGCGTTATTTTATGTGAACCTCCCTTTAAGTAATCTGTTCCCTCGAATAAAAGGAGTCCTTTGGATTTTTCAAGGTAGCCAATGATGCTACCTTAGGAAGTCCTCGAATAAACGATCCTTATCTCAAGGTTTCCTTGGAAATCCTTCCTTGGCATTTTATCTGAATGAACCTCCCTTTATGTAATCTGTTCCTTCGAATAAAAGGAGACTTTTCGATTTTTAAGGTAGCCAATGATGGTACCTTAAGGAAGTCCTCGAATAGACAGTGCTATCCTTGACTTTCACTTAAAACCTAGACTAAGTTAAGGAGCAGAAAAGGGACGTCCAAGGTATCCTTTTGGTTAAGGAGAGTTTTAGGTTTACATATATTGGCCACGAAAATCATTTTAGAACCCCCAAAATATAACTTCATAAAAACGTTATTGTGATACCTCCACAGACGGTTTTGAAATGAGCTTCCAGACCTCCCATATTTATGAACGCTCCTTAAGGGATCCTTTTCTCAAGGTTTCCTTGGAAATCCTTTCTTGTAATTTTATGTGATTGAACATCCCTTTAAATAATCTGTTCCTTTGAATAAAAGGAGTCCTTTCGATTTACCTCCGTTTTTTCAAGCCAATAACCTTAGGGAGTCTTCGAATGTTGACAATCCTTGACTTTTACTTAAAACCTATCCTAAGGAAAAGGGATGTCTAAGGTCTCCTTTTGGTTAAGGAAAGGAGGATTTCAATTTTACAAATATTGGCCACGAAAATCATTTTAGAACCCCTAAAAAATAAAAAGTTTATTGTCATACTCTCTATGGAGTGTTTTTGAACAAGTCTTCCATTTTTCGAAATTTTTTCCCATTTGAGAATCGCCGAAAAAATTGTTAAACATTTAAAATTTACATAAAATAAAACCTCCTTTTATTCTGTATATTAAAATATTCTCAGAAATATACCTTTTTTATAGGGATGAAAATAAATTTCAATATAAAAAATTGTATTTTTAAGGTAAATCCGTTATTAGTTCAAGTAAAAACATTGATGTTTGCTTTAAAAATAACAAAGTAATTTGTTTTGCGACCCATAAAAACGTAGGTGACCGTTAAAGTCCTATAAATCCTTTAACTAGTCTCCGCAGTGAATTGACACGAAATTCTCATTTTTTATTTTCTGTTAAAATGATGAAAATGGATTAGATTTTGAAAAAAAAATTTTTTTTTGTTTAAAAAAGCGAGTTGCATTAAACAAAAAAAATTAGTCACGTCAACCTGTTACGTGGTTGAATTTATTGCATTACTCAAGGGTTGAGAGGTTTTGAAGGCTGAGTGCTAGAAAAAAAAAAAAAAAAGGATTTTTTTTTCCCTTTAAGGGTCTACCCTCGACGATTTTAACGGAGAAATTTCCGCTGACTTCATCGCTCGTTCATCGACGTTATCATCCCCCATGCAGCTTGCGTTTACAAATCCAAAAATTTGCGTGTCATTCAAAAAAGTGTTAAACGTTTTATTTTTTGAAGTAAATTGGATTTTCCGAAGAGCTCGAAAGTCTTTAAAGCGCGAAAATAGTCTTGTTAAAAGTAGAATAGAATTTTTTCCCCGTGTAAAATTTATCAGAAGGCGCAGCTTCTCTGGATTATAAGACTACTCCCAGAGGAGACCTTTTTCGTTAACTTATTCATACTGCAAGTTATGTCGTACGTTTTGAGCTTGTCTAAACGAGTTTTTGTCAACGAAGCTTTTCTTCAGAAAATTTAAAATGTTTTCAAGTATTTCGTTTCGGAATCGGCGTTTATATTCTTTTAAGAACCGCCGTTGTATAGGAAGTCCAAAATAAAAAATGTAACGTAATGTAAGACCGCCCGTCTCATAAAAATAAACAGGGGGAAAAAACGTGGAGTATAAACAAGGGTACGTGTATCTTGGAAGCATAAATGTAAAAATATGTTCCATCTGAGGCATCGTGGATTTCACCCTAAAAAACCGTACGTCAACTACGACGTTAAAATTTATTAATTTTTTTTTTCTGCTACTGTGTGTACGTTAGCAGTTAAATCGTCATATTTTTAGCTTAGCAGACGTTAAGTCTTCTTATTGGCAACTAAACAGTGGTTAGATCGTCTTTTCGGCATCTAAACAGTAACTAGATCGTCAAATTTTCTTCTAAACAGTACTCAAATCGTTATATTTTCAGCTAAACGATTGTTAAGTCTCTTATTGGCAGGTAAACAGTCGTTATATCGTCAAATTGTCTGCCAATCAGTCCTCAGGTTTTCTTAATGGAAGCTAAACAGCAGTTATATCGTCCTATTGTTTGATAAGCAGTCATAAGGTCTTCTTATGGGCAGCTTAACAGTGCTAGATCGTCAAATTTTCTTCTAAACAGTAGTAAAATCGTTATTTTCAGCTAACGATAGTTAAGTCTTCTTATTGGCAGCTAACAGTCATTAGATAGTGCATAATGTCAGCAAAATAATCTTAGATCGCCATATTGTCAGCTAAAAAGTCTTTTGATCCTCATTCTGTAAGCTAAAACTGTCTTTATGTCTTCTTATTGGCAGCTAAGGAGTCGTCAGATAATGACAATGTCAGCTAATGAGCTAAATAGACTTAGATCGCCATATCGTCAGCTGAACAGCTCATTTTGTTAGCTAATAACAGTTCACACGTTATCAGTATCACTATGTCTTCTTATTGGGAGCTAAGCTGTCGTCAGATAACGTCAACTAAGTTGTCTATCGTCATATTGTTAGGTAAACAATCGTAAGATCTTCATATTGACAACTGAACAGTCGTTAAGTCTTCTTATTCACTGCTAAACAGTTGCTAAACAGTTGTTATATCGTCATATTGACTTACATGTCGATGGATCGTCATAGTGATAGGGGAACCATCGTACGATCGTCTTATTAACGGCTAAACAGTCGTAGGGCTTTTTATTGACAACGAAACTGTCGTTAGATCGTCATATTTTAATCTGAGTAGTATTTTGATTCTCATTATCGTTAGCTAAACAGCTGTTAAGTCTTCTTATTGACAGCTAAACACTCGTTAGATCGTCATATTGTCATCTAAACAATTTATTAATCCTCATTTTTATTACCTAAACAGTCTTCAGGTAATTTTATTGGCAGCTAAATGTCGTTGAATCGTCATATTGTTGTGTAAACAATCGTTAAGTCCTCCTTTTGTGAGCTAAACAGTTGTTAAGTCTTCGAAATTCAAAAATCGTATTTTTCTGTTCACCGACTAAAGAAAATTTGGTAAAAATAGGTTGAAAACTGGCCGTAAAGTGCTCTGGAAAAAAAATGCTACGGCCAGCTGGCACCACAGACAAAGTTGAGATCGGTTTTCGATTTCACCCTCCGGGGTCTGGGAGACCCTTCCCCAAAAACCCGAAGTAGAGGGTATCACAATAACTTCTTTAAAGAAGTTAAAAGAAGAAAAACTTTTAAAAAATCGATGTTGAAAAGGGAGCTTTTAAGTGTTTATGTTTAAATGAGAGAAACATTCTGAAATTGTATCCGATTTAATAACATCTTCCCTCTTTCCGAACTCCTCTTCACCCTTTTCCATCTTTCATCAACCCAAATAGCAGAGTCTCCCCTACGACCTTGAACGATATCTTCATAAAACGGCTTCCCCTTTATTAATTCTCAGTCTTATTTTTCCGTTTAAATGAAGAATTTACTCCAAAAGTAATTTTTTGGTAGCCAAAAAGGGTTTTTTCTTTATATTTTATGAAGGACGTTATTCTTTTTATCTTGAAAACGCTTTTGGGAAGTCTAATATAAAGGTAGATTTTAGTGTTTCACTTTGAGGGCGATAAGAATTCCTTGGCTGGCCGCATTCTATGCCACTTCGTCCCCGGGTCCTCCTCCTATCTCTACACCACCTTGTGTTATCACCTCATTTCCTATTTCCCGGGTAAACTCGGAGAATCTTACCTTCTTTCTCGACCAACCCCTATATATTTATCTTTTGATTTAATGTTTGTTTAGAAGAAAGATGGATAAAACGTGAAATTTATTTATTTCTACAGAGTAGGGATGTAGGAAATTTAAAACAAGGGGTTAGAAAATGTGTTTCTTTTTGAAATATGCGTAGTATGGACTCCGTCAGATTATTTGAGTTAAGGGACAATTGGTAAAAACCGAAGGTTAAGGCCCTTCAGACATCGAAATTTAACCAAGTGTCAGATAGACTGAAAATGCTTATTACTTTCCTATATTTAAACACTTAAAATCGTCGGAAAAATTTTTACAAAAGTTGTTTTCGTAATTTTGAGAATGTCCAGGCGGCCTTGGGAGCAGTTTTTCCGAAAAAGTTTTTCTTTGGAAAATTAAAACATACTTTTCGACTAAAAATTGTTTTCCAAAAAAACCGTAGATCATTTTGTAGGTTTTGATGAGGTCTTTCCAAAAACATATTACATAAGAAAATCCGATGAATAGTTTCGTCGTAATCCTTTTACAAAGATTTGGAGGAAAAAACAAAATTAACCAGATTCTTCCAGGTCAAAGTCAATGATTCAATTCTGAGTCAAATCTACTGCATCCAGCTGATCCAAACTCTCAGTCCTCAGCTTTTTCCAGATTAGAGAATGTTCTAGATTTTTTTATGACAAACAATAGAATCAGTGCTAGATATAGTGGATTTTGCAGTTTACGCCATAAAAACAAATTATCGGACATTTGCAGCTAACCAAAATTGAGAAAACAATCTCGAAATACCAAATTCTCGAAATACCAAAGTCGATGTTTTACCCCTTTTTCAAAAATAAAATTGAGAAGAAAATTTTATAAGAACTTGACTTTTCCCCTCCCACACGGAAAATAAATCTAGAAATTTTATTGTCGGTATAAATGATATGGTGTGCGGACCAGAAAATCCAGCTTCTTTAGAGAAGATACCTCGATTTGAATAAAAACCGGATAAAGAGTTGAGTTATTGTAATATTCAATACAAGGGAACGACTCAAGAATCACTTCCAAACCGTATCTCCCTTCCTTTAATGTTTTATTAACCTATATTCTACCCTCTCGTTTCTATTAATGGAAAGACGAGACTTTAATAAATACTTAAAACGTTGAACCTTTTAAAATTCAAAACGTTTGTTGAACGCACAAGTAAACAACATTTTGGAATTTGTAGGATTTCAACAAGAAATTTTGTTCGTTTGAACCCTTTGGTTTGTTAGGATGGTATCACTGTTGCATCCAGACTTAACCGTTAACTCTCTATATTCCCCAACTATCAGCACGAAATCATCACAAATATCGCTATTGAAAGACGAGTGGTTTGGGTGTGATGAGAACCCTTGACATTCTTGACAATATTTTCTCACAGACGCAGTTTTTTGCCGGGCTACTTGTAAATCAGTTTGGAAAAAAGGTTGTGAGAAGACCAAACAACTGCTTTGCTGACAAAAGGAGGACTTAATGATTGTTTACCCAACAATATGACGATCCAACGACATTTAGCTGCCAATGAAATGACCTGAAGACTGTTTAGGTAATAAAAATGAGGATTAAAAAAATTTTTAGATGACAATATGACGATCTAACGACTGTTTAGCTGTCAGTAAGAAGAAATGGCGGAGATATGTCAGTTTGAAATTTTAAAAAATTCACTGCCGCCGAACCGTTCGTTGGTCCGATTTTCACCAAACTTTCACCAATTACTCCTTATATTTTTACGAATTTTTGGTGTAAAAAAATGATCATATTTTTCTTATAGGTATTAATTATCATTTTAGTAGGGAGAAATGTCATACTTCCACGCCTTACGAGAGGGACATCTCTTGGGCAAAAATTCCATTATTTCTACCTTGACACTTTTTTCATTTTCAACATTTTTCGAAAAAAAAAAAAAAAAAAAAAAAAAAAAAAAAAAGAACAGAAAATTTTTCTAAAAAAAAGCTTAAAAAAAACTCGGAAAATTAAAAAAAAAACTTTTTGAAAAAAAAATACTTAAATAACTTTTTGAAAAAAAAAACTTAAATAATTTTTGAAAAAAAAATCGGAAATTTAAAAAAAAATTCCCCTTCATTATACTTCCCTCTGCATTAAACATCCCCCTCCGTTATACTTCCCCTCCGTTATACTCCCCTCTTATCCTTCCCCCTCCGTTATACTTCCCCTCTATTATACTTCCCCCTCCGTTATACTTCCCCTCTATTATACTTACCTCTCCGTTATAATTCCACTCCCTTATACTTCCTCCTCCGTTATACTTCCCCCTCCTATATTGTTACTTCTCTTTAAGGAAGTTCCCGTCGGGGCCAGCTCCAGACTAATACTTTTAAAAGTTTTTCTTTTTTTGTCGACGATCAATCAGGGAGATTGGAAGCGAATATACGACAGGTTCGAGAATAGGCTTTAGATCGGCAGTTGGCCCCGTTAATTCACTCTCGACTTAATTTAGTGTTGAAAGTGTGCCCGTTAAGGACAAGGTAGAGATTGATAGTCGGCTTTTCCCTTCCCTTTCCCCCGCTTTTACCAGGAACCAGGTGCTTTCCCCAAATGGATCTGGTCACAAATACCTTAATCGGTTTCATCCAGTCCCTTCAAACTAAATAATGAACATTTCATACAAATTCTTCTCAACTTTCATTATTAACTTTAAAAACTTATTATAAAAAATCATTTATCATCTGAAATTATTAAAAGGCTCGAGATATATTTTTTTTTTGTTTGAATTAAGGCAGTTTTCAAAAGTAAAAAAGATGTAGGGAGTTAACCCTGAAAGGCGCGGGTGGATTTTATCGGTGAAGGTAAGGCTGCAAAGGGTGGGGCTCCACGGTCATTGAGGTTGACGACCTTTCTTTAAAACTTTGCCTGGTACCACCTGTGTTACTATGTATATTTTGTTTGAAAATATTGAAAATATTTTTAAATTTTCAAATTTCTTTATGAAAGAGAATTGGGTTCGAAGGTTCCATGATGCGCTAAAACTTATTTTTAACTAACAGAAAATGTAAAAATCGGCTAATTTTTAACCGCATATATTCAAGTATAAAAACCATTTTATATAGCACATCCGTGGAGAAAAATAGCCTATTTTGGCCTCAAAAAGCGCAAGACTCGTAGACAATGTAGCTTTTCTGACCTTGTTAACCTCTAAAGCCCTTCAAAACGCAAGAAAATAAGGATTTTTGGCTAACTTTTTTCCTTCAACAGTTCTGGCTTGTAGAAAACCGCCATGAATTTCCATTTATGACCTCAAAAGCCTAAAGGAAAAGGGGTTTTGTGGGGATTTTTCCATCTTTTTTAGCCTCCAAACGTCTCTGACTCGTAGAATCCCGCGAAAAAGTGGCTTTTCTGACCTCAGTAACCGCTAAACCGCTTAAAAAATGCAAGAAAATAAGGATTTTTGGTTGACTTTTTTCCTTCAACAGTTCTGTCTCGTAGAAAACCGCCAAGAATTTCCATTTCTGACCTCAAAAGCCAAAAGAAAAAGGGGTTTTGTGGTGATTTTCCCCTTTTTAATCTCCAAACGGCTCTGACTCGTAGAATACAGCGAAAAAGTAGCTTTTCTGACCTCATTAACCGCTAAAGCGCTTAAAAACGCAAGAAAATAAGGATTTTTGGCTAACTTTTTTCCTTCAACAGTTCTGGCTTGTAGAAAACCGCCATGAATTTCCATATCTGACCTCAAAAGCCAAAAGAAAAAGGGGTTTTGTGGTGATTTTCCCCTTTTAAAGCCTCCAAACGGCTCTGACTCGTAGAATACCTACAGCGAAAATGTAGCTTTTCTGACCTTGTTAACCTCTAAAGCCCTTCAAAACGCAAGAAAATAAGGATTTTTGGCTAACTTTTTTCCTTCAACAGTTCTGGCTTGTAGAAAACCGCCAAGAATGTCCATTTCTGACCTCAAAAGCCAAAAAAAAAAAAAAAAAAAAAGGGGGTTTTGTGGTGATTTTTACATCTTTTTTAGCCTCCAAACGGTCCTGCCTCGTAGAATCCCATTTCTGACCTCATTAACCGCTAAAGGGCTTAAAAACGCAAGAAAATAAGGATTTTTGGCTGCATTTTTTTGCCTTCAACACTTCTTGTTTGTAGAAAACCGCCAAAAAGTGCCATTCCTCACCTATAAAACTGCTAAAGCCCCTAAAATTTCGAGGAAAAGTGATTTTTTTGGTAATTTTGTTTTCCCCGCTTTTTCTGCCTCCAGAGGGTCCCCGATGTTAAAAGACCGCGAAAAAGTGCCTTTTCTGACCTCACAAACCACCGGAAATAGGGGTTTTGTGGTGATTTTTCCATTTTTTTTTTTTAGCCTGCAAAGGGTCGAGTTGTCTGATCTCAGTTCAGCGTTCGACCGTAGGGGTAAGCCGGTACGCGAGCGGCAGAGGATGCGAGCATGTAGAATCCCGCATAAAAAAAGGCCATTTATGACCTCAAAAACCGCTGAAGCCCTTAAAAGCTCAAGAAGATAAGGATTTTTGGTTTACTTTTTTTTCGCTTTTCTGCTTCCACAGTCCTGGCTCGTGGAAAATCGCCAATAAGTGCCATTCCTAACCTCAAAAACCGCGAAAACCCGAAAAATTTTCGAAAACAGATATTTTTGGTAATTTTTTTTCCCTGCTTTTTCTGCCTCCAAACGGTCCTGTCTCGTAGAAAAAACCGCGAAAAACAGCCATTTCCGACCCTAAAAAAATTTTTTTTTTTCCTCTCTGAAAAAGATCGCCATTACCACATCGAATTTTCCAGTTTGAGGTTAAGTACCAAAACCACTTGTCTGCCTAAAATAGAAGTTATTGCATTACTCTCCATGTAATGTTATCAGAAAATATTCGTCCTGACTCCCTATTTTACCTCTCGTTGCCTCATTTTGCTTCTTTAAGTGAAGGGAACGATTGGCTTAATTACTGTAAAAATTCTGAATGCCAAGAAATATACTTATGAGTATCACTTATAATTTTTTTAGCTTGAAATAATACACTATAAAGCATTTTTCGTCTGAATCCATTGAGGGGGTGGTTCTTGAGAAAAGTTCCGTTATTATTCATGCCCGACTCCTTTTTCCTCGGCCCTTACTATTGGCTTTCAAGTAGTCCCTCACGATCAGAAATTCACTCAACCCGGAGTGGAAAATGTTGTCCACTTACCCCCGGAGTCGATTTTTCCCGACGAGACACGCGGATAAAAATTTCCCTCCGTTAAAAAATTTTTTTTTAAAAAACAAGTTTATTAGTTAGGAAGAATAAAATTCCCCTACAACATGCTCGATAAATAAAAAGTGGATTGTGAAGGACTGTTAAAAATTCAAGAGCACTGCTTTTTATTCAATGGTGCGATGTAAAAGATTCATTACGTAGGCGTTATACCAATCTTCATAAGAGGTTTCTAGAAAAATCTAAAATGTGCTTAAATTTTTTCGCTCCCTTACTTTAAAAGAATTTTAAGTAAAAGATCGTATTAGATTAGAGGATGGAAAAAAAAAATTCTCATATTAAAAAGTAAAAATATAAGAGGGGGGAGTATAAAGGAGGGGAAGTATAGCGGTGGGGAAGTATAGCGAAGGGGGAAGTATACGGGAGGGAAATTATAGAGGAGGGAAAAGTATAAGGGTGGGAAAGTATAGCGGAGGGGGAAGTATAAGGGCTGTTGAACTGTATAGGACGGAAAGTATAAGGGATTGGGTATAACGGAGGGAGAAGTACAAAGGAGGGGAAGTTTAATGGAGGGGAAGTATAACGAGGTGGAATTTTTTTTTCTTCAAAAAATTTTCTGTTTTTTTTCCATGTTTATTGAGAATCGCCGTTTGGCGACACATTCGTGTTCTCTTTTCTCTAAAAGCTAAAGTACTAGTTTGAAGAGCTTCCAACGAAAACTTTCTTAAAGAGAAGTAAAAAATATAGGAGGGCAAGTATAACGGAGGGGGAAGTATAGTGGGGGAAGTATAAGGGGAGGAAGTATAACGGAGAGGGAAGTTTTTTTTTCAAACAATTTTCCGAGTTTTTTTTTCGAAATTTTTTAAAATTTTCTTTTTTAAATTTGCGCTTTTTTTGCCAAAAGATTTTCTAAGCTTTTTTTTGTTTTACAAATTTTTTTTTTAAGTATCAAGGTTAAGATAATGGGATTTTCGCCCAAGAGACGTCCCTCTCGTGAGGGGTGGAATTATGAAATTTCTCCCTACTAAAATAATAATTTCCGTCCACGACACCTTAAAATTAGGTAGTTGGACGTAAAGCCTAATGTCAATAAATGCTCCTAAAAGGGATTGACATTGATATTTATTTTTTTTTTTTAAATAATAATTAATTTTTACACCAAAAATTCGTAAAAAATATAAGGAGTAATTGGTGAAAATTTGGTGAAAATCATACCAATGGTTCGGCCGTAGCGAATTTTTTAAAATTTCAAACAGACATATCTTCGCCATTTTTTTCTAAATTCAAAAATCGTAGTTTCTTGTTCACCGAAAAAGACAATTTGGTGAAAATCGGTTAAAAACTGTGGCGGTAAAGTGTTCCGGAAAAACATGCTGCGGACGGCGCTCCGGGTACGAAGGGCGAACTCAACATCGGACAAATTTTTTTTTTTTTCATTTTCTGATTCTAGACCTCTTGGTGAATACACCGATATAATTTTTATGTTGAGTTCGCCCTTTTTTCCCCTTTAAATACGTAAAAACCGATATGCGGCAAAGCTCTAACTGCGATATCCGAGCGGGTACGAAGGGCGAACTCCACATCCTAGTCCACAACCCCCACTCCTTTTTCGATTCCAGGGCATGACTTTTCTGTTGAGTTCGCCCGTAACATAAAACTTAAAAATGCGAATATCTCGAAACTACGTTTTGTTGAGTTCGCCCTTCGTACCCGTAGCGCCTCAATTACACTATAAGTAAATTATTGACAAAAAATAGCAAAAACTGAGTTTTTTGGGCTGCTCACCTTGATGCTTAAAATTTTTGAAATCTTTAATCGATGTTTACCTACGCACTAGGATTCACCAAGAAATTAAACAAGTCCTTCCCTCTCTTGGGGAACCGTAAATCGGGATTACCTTTCTGTTTACTTTCAGGATATTTTTAATAGAGTTTTCCCCCACTCAAAGTTCAGCCAGAAGGAAAAATCTACCCGAAAATATAAAAACCTCTTTTTTAATTGTTTTTCTTATAAATAGTGTAAATTTTTAGCCACCAATTTGCATCCTGAATGAGTTTTAGCTGTTTTATTGCTAATTGTTCTTTGAAAAAAGCCAAAAGGGCTTTTTTTGTTATAAATTTTTATACTTTTAATTTCATGAGGTTGAAAAAAAAATGTTCGTTAAATTAATTATCAAGCACGGGCCTCGTTAATTACAAGTTATCTAGACTTCAACTTGTAACTTTTTTTTAAGCCTCGATATCTACTGCTTAAACTAAACTTTGTTCATCCCTTTCGCCACAGAAAAAATGAAAGCCTGAAAAGTTTGAACCTTATTGATTATGCTGAAAGGTGGAGGAGAAGAATGATGGGTTAAAGCTAACACTTGTCAGTTTAATACTTATCCCACCGCCGTCCTCAGCTCCGGCAACGGTTATATATCATAAGTGGCGGCACTTTTTACAAGGGCGAAACCCTCATTTGTGACAAGAGATAGCCCTCTCCTTTTCTACCTTCTATTCAAAACCGGAAATTTTTTTTCCCACCCTTTTCCTATGAATTTTATACCTTTTTCTTCGAAAAACTTGATTTCCCCTTATACATTTTAACAAGAAAGAAATTACTTCTATGATAATGTAATATGCTCGAAGAGTTTGAAAAGAATAATATTTTCTTCTCTGCTTACATGCTGCAATATTCATTAGACTCTTGCGTTTTGCTTTATTGAGAAAAACGCCCCTCTTGGGAAATAATGCGTCTAACGTTTTTCTCCTTAACAGTCTCCCCCTCTAAAAAAATAAATAAGTAAAAGTTTCTTAGAAAGCAACACTGTTTTTTAACATCTGAATTACGTCCGTTTATTAAGATTTTTAAATATTAGGTGTACAAAATAAAACTCAGCCAGAGGGTAAATTTGAATTTTGTAGATTTTAGCCGAGTTTGTACACCTAGTAATTCATTTTTTCAAAATTTTAAACATCTTAGGCGTTAAAGTCCATCAAAAGTTGACCTTCTCCGTGTAAGAAGGTTATTGAATTATAACCATTAAGAAGGTTAATTTTTAAAGGCTTGTAAATCGTAAACCGTTACAGATATTGAAAAAATGCACTAAATAAATATGTTGGAAATTTAATTCTATTTAATTTTTATTCTATTCATTTTTTCTCTAGGACGCACTGTTTTCAAGATAAATTTATTTAAAAAAAAATTATTTTCCGAAAATGGTGTATCCTAGAAAAAAATAATAAGTACAAATTTATAGAGAATTAAATTTCCTTCTTTTTTTATTTATTAGGTGTACAAAATGAAACTCAGCCACAGGTTAAATTCGATTTTTTTAGATTTTAGCCGAGTTTCATTTTGTACACCTAGCAGTTCATTTTCTCAAAATTTTAAACATTTTAGGCGTTAAAGTCCATCAAAAGTTGACCTTCTCCGTGTAAGAAGGTTATTGAAGTATAACCATTAAGAAGGTTAATTTTTAAAGGCTTGTAAATCGTAAACCGTTACAGATATTGAAAAAATGCACTAAATAAAATCTGTTGGAAATTTAATTCTCTTTAATTTTTATTTTATTCTTTTTTTCTCTAGGACGCACTGTTTTCAAGATAAATTTATTTTAAAAAAAATTAATTTCCGAAAATGGTGCATCCTAGAAAAAAAATAATTAAGTACCTACTTTATAGAGAATTAAATTTTCTACAATTTTTATTTATTAGGTGTTCAAAATGAAACTCAGCCACAGGGCTTTGAATTTTGTAGATTTTAGCCGAGTTTCATTTTGTACACCTAATAACTAAGAAAGGAAAATTTTGAACTTTTTTAATGGAGCCTATGAAAAATCCACTAACAGCAAAATTTAGCACCATTTTCTGAAGTGTTTTTTTTTCCAGTTTTTTCTAAAATTTACCTCTGTTTTTTGGTAAAAAAAAAATAATTTTGACCTAAATTCTCTCATATTATACTTCTTTTTTGTTGTCTTTTTCCCCGTTAAAAGCAATTTTTTGGTTTTTTTTTTCGGTCTCGGGATTTTGGGATGTAGTCCTTCGTTTCGTGTGGTATCCCTGGGTGATTCTATCTAAGTTCTTAGAAATGAAGGAAATTATAATGAAGCTAGTATACTTTAATCAATAAATATTGGCGATGGTGGTGTAGAAACTGAGGTTCTTGCCTCATCGTAATAATTTATTATTAATTTCATGTGGTTAACATCGTTTAAAAGCCAATTAGTGCAGCAAGATAGTTTGGTATCAAATTTTAACCGTGAAGTTGAGAAGGAAAATTAGTCGGATGTTTAATAAATAACATTTGCTTGCGGAAAAGTGGGGAAAAGGCCGAAAATAAGGGCGGAGGAGGTTTTTCCGTCGCTAAAAAAAAAGCTTTCTAAATCAAAAGTCTGCGCAATAAGCATAAAAGCCAGGGGGGAAAAAATGGATTGGTAGGCCTGAAGTCCGATGAAACCAAAGTAATGCCGATAAATTGGGGTTTTGAGGGGTTTTTGGGATCAAACACTTTAAAATTGGTTTAAAAATAGATTTTTCTAGGCCAAAAAGTCGAGGAAAAGGGACATAAATCAACAAATTTTTTTATTTATTTTTTTTTTTTTATTTTGGGAAAAATCTTTTAAAGCAATATCTTATGTTTTTAGGTTAAAAACTGAGAAAAAGTCGCGAATATTCGGGGGTGGTTCATCGAATCATAATGCAATGAATTTTGTTTTGAGGAAAAGCCCTTTAGAATCTGTTTAAAAGTACTAGTTTGAAGAGCTTCCAACGAAAACTTCCTCGAAGGGATGGATCCATGTAGGAGGGGGAAGTATCAAGGAGGGGAAGTATAACGGAAGAGAAGTTTAGGGAGGGGAAGTA
The DNA here is from genome assembly GCA_014119065.1 of Orius insidiosus. Taxonomy (NCBI): domain Eukaryota; kingdom Metazoa; phylum Arthropoda; class Insecta; order Hemiptera; family Anthocoridae; genus Orius; species Orius insidiosus. The sequence goes on along the minus strand of JACGAQ010000553.1, from coordinate 43,216 downwards.
TAAAGGCGGGAAAGTTAAACGAGGGTGAAGTATAAGGGAGGGGAAAATCAAAGAGAAGGAATAATAATTTCAAGCATTTATACAAATTATGAAAACAATTTTTGTGTCAAGTTAAAAGGTAGAAGGTATTTTTTTTCTCTTTTTTTTTCCTTCAAAAATTCTTAAAAAATATAATGAGTACTTCGTGAAAATTGGATAGACGGTTCGGCAGCAGTGCAACTTTTAAAATTTCAAACAGACATATCTCCGCCATTTTTGTGAATTTATTAAAAATCTTTTGTCATTTTTTAAGTTGCTACAAAAGGAAGAACCTGTAAAAATCTGGTGAAAATCGGATGAAAACTGCGGCTGTGAAGCCGAAATTAAATTTGAGACGGACGGCCGGCACCACAGACAACCTAATGATCGGCATAGATCACTAATCAGTTTTCATTTTTCTGGTTCTCCAGTTACTGTACCTCGGAGGGTATCACAATAGCTTCTTTTAGGAAGTTATTATGAGTTTCTAGGCCAAAAAACCGAGAAAAAAAAGAGGAAAATCTTGGGAGAAAAGGAGTTCACAGGGACAGCGGCTGATGAAAACTACAAGAAATCAGATAATTTGGAGTTTTGAGGTTTTTCTTATACAAATGCTTCAATATCTGTTTAAAACAATCGATTTCTAGGTGAAAAAACTAAGGAAAAAGCACGATGATTCGGATTTAAAGGGTTTACAAGAAATCCGATATATTTGTTTTTAGTGCAGCAAGATAGTTTGGTTGAAGAGGAGTTGAGGAGGCAAATTAGTCAGATGTTTAATAATAAAATTAGTTTGCGGAAAGGTGGGAAAAGTCCGAAAATAAGGGCGGAGAAGGTTATTCCGATCGGAAAAGGATGCCGACGAGTCTTTCGCCGGCGGCCCCGAGCGCATTTCATCAAAGCTTCTATTCCTTTGGGGACGGGAACTTCACCTGAGCAATTGTCGCTCTCCAGACTCCTAAATTGAAACGTAATACATCCTCCCTCGTGAATAATATTACTTAAATGCTTTCAAAGCGTTTTCATCCCTCAGGGGCTACGCGGGCTCACGGGTGTGATGTCAGAGGGAAATAATGAAAAGTATGTAAAGCGCAATTTCCACCTTACATGTTACCGTCACATCCGACTTTTTGAGAAACCATGAATAATTAATATACCACGTTCATTTTTAATTCATTTCATTTTTTATATTTCGGAATAAAAACGTCAGACCTAGTAAATAAAATAAGCTCCAAACTTATGTTTCTAAATAATTAGTTATAAATTGATTATCAATAATTAAAGATGAAAATTAATTAAAAGAATAAAACGTTTGAATAAAAATCGTTGAAAAGAAAAGTAGAATGAGTAAAAATGCCTTTTCCGGGTTGAAGAAATGGGTGGGAAGAAAAAAAAAAGAGAGAGAAGGGCACCATTCGTCCTTTTCCGTGCTTCGGGCTATGTCACCCGACCTGACGCCCTTGTTTCATTTAAATCTCAACTCGTCCGTGATTTCTGTACAGGATGGAGCATTTTTTTTTAATCTTTTCTTTCATTTTTTTCTGGCGTATCAGGCGTATCAAAAGTCAACTCTCCTTTTTTTGATACTTAAGTTACCAACAATTCCGTAATTTTTTACTGAAATATCTTAAAATCAAAATTGTGAAAAATAAAAGTTGAACTTAGTTTCGATCAGCTAGATGCAAAAGATTTGAATTAGGTGGTTAACGAGAAAAAAAAAAGATTTTTGGTTTTTTGTTCCTTTAGAATCTAGACCCTAAAAAATCTCTTTTTACGGTATTTTCGAAAAATTTCCTGGCGTTTGTTTCTTATTCAGACCCAAATTCCGTATTTATGAGATTTCCGGTAGTTTTCTTCAAAATTGAGGTCGAGAAATCCCCTTTTCTCCCTGATTTTTGGGGAGTTTCCCTCAGTTTATAAAGTATAAGCAATCTTTCATTCCTGATATAAGGGTATATCTACCCCTTTTACCTTGATTATCAGGATCCTCAGTTTTTGGACCAAAAACCCACTTTTTGGACCAAAAACCCCCTCTTTTTGGACCAAAAAAACCCACTTTTTGGACCAAAAACCCACTTTTTGGACCAAAAAACCACTTTTTTTCCCTCGGTTTTTTCTTTCTTGGGAGAAAACTCATTTCAAAAATATTTGAGCAATTTTCTCGACCTTTAGACCAGAAAAACACCATTTTTAGCGAAGCTTAGGGCGTAAATTTGCTATTATTTGCCGATAAATATCATTTTTTGGTGCTAATCTAACAACAACTTCATTTGCTGCACTCTGGGAAAAATCAGGTGATTTGATAGTTACTACAGAAGAAAAAAAATTAATGAATTTACTTTTGACCCGATTGCGCTCACTATTTTTATTTCCATGAAGTACTTTGAAAAGTTAATAATTCTTTTAATACGAATTAAATCTGCATGGATAAACCCCTTTGATAACGGACGCCCGAGGCGGACGGGATATGAAAAACGGGTCGAGAAAAAAAGTTTCGAAACGTTGAGGTCTTGCGGAGGCAATATATCCCGTCACTTTTATCGATTTTTATGCCATCTTATCTTCTTTATTTTGTTTGAGTTAATAATATTCAGGGGCTTCTGATCAAGAGAAAAATATTTATTGATGTTGACATAATGCCGGTTGTGACATAAAGCTGTTTGGATACAAATCGTCCTTTTGAAAATGTTTCTTCGACCCTTTGAATTCCTTTTTTTTCGTTATTTAATGACCTTTTTTATTATTTAACTTTTTGGGTATTTTTGCTGACTTATATCTGTAGCACTTTTCATTTCCACATAACGTCGGAATCGATTTGGAAGGGGGTATCTTTTGATGAAAATAGGACGATATTACGACTGTTAAGCTGATAATATGACGATACGACTCTCTAGCTGATGTTTTGACGATATTTAAGCTTTTTAGCTGATAATATGACGATGTAACGACTGTCAAGCTGACAAAATAACAATCTGACGACAGCTCATGTGACAATATGACGATCTAACTTCAGTCTAGCTAAAAATATGTCGATTTAACTAATCTCCACCGGACAATATGATGATCTAACGACTTTTCAGCTGAATGACAAAATTACGTTTGCTAATCTGACATTATGACGATCCTAACAGTTGACAGCTTAACAGTCATTATATCGCTACATCGTCATATTGACTGCTAAACAGTAGCTAAATCGTCATTTGTGCAGTTGAAAAGTCGTTAGATTGCAATTTAGTCATCTTGAAAGTCGTTATATCTTCATATTGACTGCTAAAAAGTTGTTAAATCGTCCTCCTCAACGCTAAACAGTGTTCGATCGACATATTGTAAGCTAAACAGTAGTAATTTCGTCATAATGTCAGATGAACAGTCGTAATATCGCCATAATGTTAGCTAGGCAGCGACATATTGTAAGCTAAACAGTAGTAATTTCGTCATAATGTCAGATGAACAGTCGTAATATCGCCATAATGTTAGCTAGGCAGCGACATATTGTAAGCTAATCAGTAGTAATTTCGTCATAATGTCAGATGAACAGTCGTAATATCGCCATAATGTTAGCTAGGCAGTTGTAATATCGTCATAATGTCAGCTAAACAGTCGTAATATCGCCATATTGTCAGATGAACAGTTGTAATATCGCCATATTGTCAGATGAACAGTAGTAATATCGTCATATTGTCAGATGAACAGTTGTAATATCGTCATATTGTCAGCGAAATAGTTGTAATATCGTCATAATGTCAGATGAACAGTTGTAATATCGTCATATTGTCAGCTAAATAGTTGTAATATCGTCATAATGTCAGATGAACAGTAGTAATATCGTCATATTGTCAGATGAACAGTTGTAATATCGTCATAATGTCAGATGAACAGTCGTAATATCGCCATAATGTTAGCTAGGCAGTTGTAATATCGTCATAATGTCAGCTAAACAGTCGTAATATCGCCATATTGTCAGATGAACAGTTGTAATATCGCCATATTGTCAGATGAACAGTAGTAATATCGTCATATTGTCAGATGAACAGTTGTAATATCGTCATATTGTCAGCTAAACAGTTGTAATATCGTCATAATGTCAGCTAAACAGTCGTAATATTGCCATATTGTCAGATGAACAGTAGTAATATCGTCATATTGTCAGCTAAACAGTTGTAATATCGTCATAATGTCAGCTAAACAGTCGTTAAGTCATCTCATTGTCAGATTTCTTCTTCTTTTTCACAATTAGGAAGAGTGATGAAAACTGCTATCGGAAATAATATAAACAAAGAGGTTATAAAAGGTTTCGAAGGCTCGGGGGGTTCCGAAGCTGTCTCCTTAATTCTAAATAACGACGTTGACTTCCTTTTGTACTTTTCAAGTTTTAAATGAACGCTTGAAAAGGAGACGGAGTGGAAAGACCCCACCTCTTGGCCGTGATCTGAGTTGAAAATCTCGTTATATTTTGGTTCATTAGGGAGTTTCAATAAAGAAAATAAGAAAGGAAAGCTGAAAAGGAGGAAACTTTTAGACCACCGTCGTCCGATTGAGGTCAGGCGAACCGTCATTAAAAGCTCTACAAAATCTAAATGCTGTAAAATTTCGATTTTATCTTATATAGCTAACAAAGTATAAAAACTTTTAAAAAGTTGTCTGGGGAACTTAGAATTTGAACAGTTTTTGGAGTGATTCTTTGTTTATCTTGAGATTCAAATGTAAAAGAAAAAGAAAACGAAAAGTGGCGTTTGTTTTCTATTGAACCGCGACCACGAAGCATTCTCTGCAGTCTTTAAGTGCCCTTGCGCAGTGTTCATGAAAACGACGAGAGGTGGAATAAAGTTTACAGGGGCTAATGGCATGAGAAAGGAGTCGGTGGCAAATAGTTCATACATATGTAGAATGTTTGAGCTACATCTGCCCCACACCCCCGGCCTTCGAACCCTCTTACAAATCCACCCCTCTCCCTGGACACTTCCCGACTACCCGAACAACTGACGCCCACACTAAAGATACCCCCTTCCAGCCCGATTCCTCTCTTGGATTTGGACAAAATCTCGACCTAGTTTTATTAACGGCCGTCCCACCCTTTCTACGTCTTCACTTCCTACTCTCCGAAATACTTTTTCTTTATGGACTTAACCATAAAAATTTTTCTTTTTCTACTTCCCTTCTTATGTACAAAACAGAATTTTTCTATTGCTTTTGCTCCATTTTATGATGAGACGTTATGTTGAAATTTGTCTTTATGTTAAAAGAGCTAAGTAACCTAAAAATAAGTCGATTCAACTACCTTCCATCAGGAATTATGACGATCTAACTACTGTTTAGCTTAGAAAATGACGATATAACGACTGTTTAGCTGACTATTTGACGATCTGACGACTGTTTAGCTTAGAAAATGACGATATAACGACTGTTTAGCTGACTATAAGACGATCTAACGACTGTTTAGCTTAGAAAATGACGATATATCGACTGTTTAGCTGACTATATGACGATCTAACGACTGTTTAGCTTAGAAAATGACGATAATAACGACTGTTTTGCTGACTATATGACGATCTAACGACTGTTTGCTGACTATTTGAAGACTAAACGACTGTTTAGCGCACGATAGTCAATTATTGATCAGCTCAAAATATGCCTAGGAGATAAAAAAGAAAATGAAGAAAAAATTTTTTCTTCATACAAAACGGCGCCTACGGCCTAAAGTATTGAAGATAAGAACATTTTCCCTTATACGGCAACTTTTCCAACTTTGTATGCGCCAGTGCTTTGAAACTTAAAATGCATCATAATTTAGAAGTTTTTACTTCGATATTCTAAGCATTTTTTTGTGCAGCGTTTTACTTATCGATTTTTAGCTTAGGAGGACATAATTTTTTTAAAATTTCTTCTTTACGGACGAAAATGAAATATAGCCGTTGCTCCCATTTTTCTATTTGTAAAAATAATAAGGATAAAAATTGTTTTGTTTTTCCGTTTGTTGTAAATAGAATGGTTGGTAAGGCGTGATATTAATACATCCGATGGCAATTTCCTGCTCATCACCGCCCTCGCTCTTCATACCTCGAGGGGGTGGTTCGACTTAGCCGCCGACTTTCGGAAACGGAGCGGGGATAGCTTTAGCCCTCAGAGACTAATAATCGCTTTTATAACGACCGCGTTAATGTAATAAATTAACGAAAAAATTCAAATTAAGAAACTGACAGACAAAAATTAGAAAAAGGAAAGAAGACTGGCGGTAGAAGCGACTTGAAAGTGGGTTCGAGTGTTGGAGTTAAAGGCGTACTGTGACTGTGACAATAGCGATGATCAGCGGGGTTGCCCGGGTAACGTAAGGCTGCCTCTGAGGAGTACCCGCCCGCTTCCCGCCCGCTCTTCCCGCCTCACCCGCTCAAAGTCGCCCTTCTCGGGTCGACTACCCTTTTTGAAAACATTCTCTCACGTGTCTCCCGAGGCTATGTCTAATTGCAGGCCGAGACTCAGCCTCCGTAATCAGAAACGGCTTCAGGGCCCCCTTCCCGAACTAATGAGAAACTTACTTTTCTCCACAAAACCTAATTGTACGTTTTTAATAATAGACGCGAATTTTTAACTTTTTATCAAATCTAGTCGCTTCTTTTCTTTCTTTTTTAAAAATAATAATATACTACCTATTTACTTTTACCGCGGAGTCCACAACAGCCGTTATAGAAACGATCGAGGCGCTTCAGTTGGTAAAATCTAGCACTTGCCTATTCTTCTCCAAACTCTACTAACCTAGTATTCCCCCATTTAATTTTTTTTTTTTTTTTTTTTTTTTTTTCAACGGTTTCCGATTGATTTTTCTTAAATCACTCAAATTAGAAAAGAAAATTAAACAAAGTGTAGAAAAAAAGGGGATGTGGCTCAATGAAAATAATAAGGGAGAGTGTCAAACTCCCCTAAACGTTTTTTTTAGTGGCCCGTTTGTCTTAAAGCCTTAATTTTCCCGCCTATGATGCGAAAAAGGGCAGAGTGAAGTGGCCACTATAGTCCCAGACTAAACATAATTAATTAAGCAAAAATCCACTTCCCCTGATTATTTATTTACATTATTTTTAATTTAACTTAAAACAAAATCTAATCATGATTTTAATTTATGAATAAAAATTATTCATATATTATATAAACCTCAGAGGATAAAAATATGTTTAAAATAATATAAATAAAATGAAGTATTAATAAATACCTGGATTTCGAGCTCAGTTTTTTTGCAGTGCTGAGGCTGCAGCTTGGAAGACTATGGCGATTATCGACTTTTTAGCTGAAAACGGTCTAACTACTGTTTAGCTGACAAAATCACGATTTGAAGACAGATCAGCTGACGATATGAGGATTTAATTACCGTTTAGTTTAAAACATGACTATCTGACGACTGCTCAGCTGACAATATGACGAATTAAACACTTCTTAGTTGATTATATGACGATTTAACGACTGATTAGCTTGCAAATCACGATTAGAAGACGGATCAGCTTACAATATGACGATTAAATTATTGCTTAGCTTACAACATGACTATCTGACGACTGCCCAGATGACGATACTGATTAGCTAAATCACGATTTGAAGACTGATCAGCTGAGAATATGACGATTTATTTATCATTTAGCTTACAACATGACAATCTGACGCTCAGCCGACAATATGACAATTTAAACGCTGTTTAGCTAACTATAAGGCGATTTATCGACTGATTAGACGGCAAATTCGCGATTTGAAGACTGCTCTGCTTACAATATGACGATTTAATTATTGTTTAAATCGTCTGACGACTGCTCAGCTGACAATATGACGATACAAACACGTTTTAGCTTATTACATAACTATATCACGTCTAATCAGCTGACAATATGACGATTTAAACACTGTTTAAATGACTATGTGACGATTTAACGACTGATAACTGACAAAACCACGATTTGAAGACTGCTCAGTTGAGAATATGACGATTTATTTATCATTTAGCCTAATACATGAGTATCTGACGACTGCTCAGCTGACAATATTACGATTTAATCACTGATTAGCTAACAAAATGAGGATTTGGCAACTGATAGTTGACAAAATCACGATTTGAAGACTGACGAGCTGACAATATGACGATTGAATTATCATTTAGCTTACAACATGACTATCTGACGACTGTTCAGCTGACAATATGACGAATTAAACACTTTTTAGTTGACTAAATGACGATTTAACGACTGATTAGCTTGCAAAATCACGATTTGAAGACTGATCAGCTTACAATATGACGATTAAATTATTGCTTAGCTTACAACATGACTATCTGACGACTGCCCAGATGACGATACTGATTAGCTAAATCACGATTTGAAGACTGATCAGCTGAGAATATGACGATTTATTTATCATTTAGCTTACAACATGACAATCTGACGCTCAGCCGACAATATGACAATTTAAACGCTGTTTAGCTAACTATAAGGCGATTTATCGACTGATTAGACGGCAAAATCGCGATTTGAAGACTGCTCTGCTTACAATATGACGATTTAATTATTGTTTAAATCGTCTGACGACTGCTCAGCTGACAATATGACGATACAAACACGTTTTAGCTTATTACATAACTATATCACGTCTAATCAGCTGACAATATGACGATTTAAACACTGTTTAAATGACTATGTGACGATTTAACGACTGATAACTGACAAAACCACGATTTGAAGACTGCTCAGTTGAGAATATGACGATTTATTTATCATTTAGCCTAATACATGAGTATCTGACGACTGCTCAGCTGACAATATTACGATTTAATCACTGATTAGCTAACTAAATGAGGATTTGGCAACTGATAGTTGACAAAATCACGATTTGAAGACTGACGAGCTGACAATATGACGATTGAATTATCATTTAGCTTACAACATGACTATCTGACGACTGCTCAGCTGACAATATGACGATAAAAACACTGTTTAGCTTACAACATAACTATCTAACGTCAGCTCAGCTGACCATATGATGATTTAAGCACTGTTTAAATGACTATATGACAGTGGCGGCTCGTGGGGTTTGTGAAGGGTGAGGCCAGCCGTCCAAAAAAAAAAAAAAAAAAAAAAAAAAAAAAAAAAAAAAAAAAAAAAAAAAAAAAAAAAAAATAAAAAAAAGGAATTTTTAAATAATGTGACTTTAAATTTATATCACAACTTATTAGCAACATTAGCAACTCAAATATTTCTTTAAAATTTCCTCGATTGAAGGAAGAATCAGACTCATCATGACCCCTAAAAGGCAGTTCTTGTTTTGATAAAACCACGGTTAAATCGATCAGTTTCTTTAAAACTTCTCTATTTAAAGAAACATCCTTATTGTAGGTAATTGATTTTTTCCAACTTAGCCTGTTCTGACAATAATTGTTCAATCACGCTTAAATTATTTTTGGAAAAAAGTTTCAACGAAAGTACAAGAAATATGATTTTTTGATGCCGCATGTTTGTCGGCACTTCGGGATAGATTTTTTAAGTCGAAATACCCCTCAACGTTCCAAATGTTTTTAGATGTGGAAAAAAGAAGGCAAGGCCAACAAAAAAGTTTGCCCATCACATGGCTTCCACAAAGCCATTTGTGAATGAATACCAGCTAGATCGAAATCCCCTGGTTTTAAATTTGTCTACACTAAGAGAACAAATATTTGGAACGGGCCTACCTCGATTTAAAATGTCCTTTTTGACCGTTTCATTTCTTCTCGTAACGGAACATTAAGAAGGGAAACGATAATGTCTTCTCCGATTTCCATTTCGGAACCTGAAATTGAAAACTCAAAAAAGAAAAGTAGACTCACCAGTCACCAAATCCCCTGTAATAATATAGAGTGATAATGTTGACTGTTATTTCTTTAAAAAGATTCACAAAATCACAAGTCACAACCAAGATTCACAACGGAAACTTACGTTAAAGAACGTTAACGGTTTAACTGGGTGTGAAGGTTACGATAGGATAGCCGTTAATAAGGCTATCGCGCGCTCGCCGTTTAGAGTAACAGTGTTACCCGAACGCTTTTTGGCGCCACCCAATTTTCTTAGAATTTTTAACTTTAATAAAAGACCATGCTATATTTATTTATTTTTTCATGACATAATAACAAACTAAAAACTCAAAAATTACCAATTTACTTATCATATTCTTGGTAGCAAATTTGAAGTTGGTAAGATTGCTCAAGCTCCTTTACCATTCCCCTAGCGTGAGGCACAGTTGTATCGTGCCTCACTTGGAGGGTTTAGCCGGCGATTCCAGGCCGGCTCGCGTGGGTTCGATCGATCTCATCCCGGCTAACCTTCGTTCTCGCGAGTACCATATTAACCCCCCGGACCCCTCCTTCTATATCAAGAGAGGCCAAGGTCACCCGTGCCTCTCCTGCCTTTTTAATCATATTTCGAAATCCGAACGATACGGTACCGACTTTCTACGCTAGAGGCCGGGCTGAGAGTATTTTTGTAGGTACTGTTATTAAATTTATGAACTTTAAACATTCTTACGTAATTATTATTATTTTTTTAAATGAAAAATAATCTTATTTTATTTCCGAAAAAAAAGTTAGAAACCATGTTTTAAAATAATTATCATAAAAATTAAAATTTTGGGGATTAAAAAAAAATTTTTTTCTTCTGAACTTCAGGTGAGGCCGTGCCTCACTTGCCTCCCCTGACGAGCCACCACTGCTATATGACGATTTAACGACTGATAGCTGACAACATAACGATTTGAAGACTTCTCAGTTGAGAATATGACGATTTATTTATCATATTTGAAGGTTTTGATGTAGTGGAGTCCAATAATAGTCTGTATAACATGTAATTCATAAAATTGAATTTTCGTAGCCTTGACAATGACTCAATAAAGTTGAAACCGGTCGGCACCAAGAGTTGAAAATTGATTTTAACAACCCGAAACCCACGTGGAAAGACAACATTAATTTCAGACTACGATTTATTTATCATTGAGCATAAAACAGAGTATCTGACGACAGCTCAGCTGACAATATGACGATTTATCGACTGATTAGACGGCAAAATCACGATTTGAAGACTGACGAGCTGACAATATGACGTTCAATAATCATTTAGCTTACAACATAACTATCTGACGACCGATCAGCTGACAATATGACGATTTAAACGCAGTTTAAACCACTGATAGTTATTTAACGACTGATAGCTGACAAAATCACGATTTGAAGACTGCTCAGTTGAGAATATGACGATTTATTTATCATTTATCCTAAAACATGAGTCTCTTACGACTGCTCAGCTGACAATATTTCGATTCAATCACTGATTAGCTAACTAAATGACGATTTGTCAACTGATAGCTGACAAAGTGCGAGTTTAAGACTGCTCAGCTGACAATATGACGATATAATTATTGTTTAGCTTACAACATAACTATCTAACGCCTGCTCAGCTGACCATATGATGATTTAAGAACTGTTTAAATGACTAATGTGACGATATAACGACTGATAGCTGACAAAATCACGATTTGAAGACTGCTCAGTTGAGAATATGACGATCTATTTATCATTGAGCCTAAAACATGAGTATCTGACGACTGCTCAGCTGACAATATTACGATTCAATCACTTATTAGCTAACTGAATGACGATTTGTCAACTGATAGCTGACAAAGTGCGAGTTTAAGACTGCTCAGCTGACAATATGACGATATAATTATTGTTTAGCTTACAACATAACTATCTAACGCCTGCTCAGCGGACCATATGATGATTTAAGAACTGTTTAAATGACTGTGACGATTTAACGACTGATAGCTGACAAAATCACGATTTGAAGACTGCTCAGTTGAGAATATGACGATCTATTTATCATTGAGCCTAAAACATGAGTATCTGACGACTGCTCAGCTGACAATATTACGATTCAATCACTTATTAGCTAACTGAATGACGATTTGTCAACTGATAGCTGACAAAGTGCGAGTTTAAGACTGCTCAGCTGACAATATGACGATATAATTATTGTTTAGCTTACAACATAACTATCTAACGCCTGCTCAGCGGACCATATGATGATTTAAGAACTGTTTAAATGACTGTGACTATTTAACGACTGATAGCTGACAAAATCACGATTTGAAGACTGCTCAGTTGAGAATATGACGATCTATTTATCATTGAGCCTAAAACATGAGTATCTGACGACTGCTCAGTTGACAATATTACGATTTAATCACTGATTAGCTAACTAAATGACGATTTGTCAACTGATAGCTGACTAAGTACGAGTTTAAGACTGCTCAGCTGACAATATGACGATATAATTATCGTTTAGCTTACAACATGACTATCTGACGACTGCTTAGCTGACTATATGACGATTTAAACACTGTTTAGCTAACCGATTTAACAACTGCAGAAGACTATATGACAATTCTAACGACTTTTCTATGGCCTAACAGATCATATCCCACTTCTGACACCATATATTTTTCATTTTATTTTGTTCCAAAATTATAAATCACCTCTCCCTCAATTTTTTTGACAATATTTTAAACAAAATGAAAAGTTCAGATTGAAAAAAGAAAGGCGTAAAGTTAATTTACGTTGTTTGAATAAGTTATAAAAAATTTTTAGACACCCTTTGAAGGGTGACTTACAGTGACGAGAGAGAAAGCAGAAAAAAAAAAGTCTCACAAAGATAACTTTTGACTGATGACTTAACCTACTTAAAAATTTGTTGAAAGATTATAACTTGGGCACAATGCAAAACTTAAAAATTGATTGAATAAAAAACACACAGAAAAAAAAGGAAGTTACATCTTATAAAATGAAGTTTTGAAAATTGAAAAATCAGACAAATAAAAAGGAGGATTTGATCGTCGTTTTGTTTCGTTCAGGAAAAGAATTGCCCCGAAATGAGAAGAAACAAGACAATGCTTTTGAGTAAAGACAATTTGTCATCTAATTCAAGTCCTTTTATTGATTTACCGCCCAGTTTATTTAGCTTTGAATGAACATTTTTTATAGAAAAAACGTAGAATCTTTTTTCATGTTTTTAACGATTTTCTCGTATGTGGGAGGGAAGGCATTAAGACTAATGATGTTATGCGTCAACCCGCTTACGTGTCCGAATTTTAGCTTAAAAGCGTGGAGGACAATTAACAGATACTTTTAGGGCTATTAAGGCTCGCGTTCCGCCACGTTAAACCCCAGGAGCAAAAACCGACGCTATTACCCCTGGAAACGTCTCCTCCTATAAAATTAGCGCGAATTAGACGCGTTTGCTTAATTGTTTGGTGGAAAAATCCTTACGGGTTAAACTTAGCGATGAAGAAACCAAAAACAACACGGATAGTATGATTATAAGGCTATGAAATGACAGTTTAGCTGACAATAAGACAATATTACGACTGCTTAGCGACGATGTGACGATATTATGACTGTTTTGCTGTCAATATGGCTAAGTAATGACAGTTTAGCTGACAATATGGCAATATTACGACTGCTTAGCGACGATATGACGATATTATGACTGTTTTGCTGTCAATATGGCTATGTAATGACTGTTTATATGACAATATGGCAATATTACGACTGCTTAGCGACGATATGATGATATTATGACAGTTTTGCTGTCAATATAACTATGTAATGACAATTTAGATAACAATATGGCAAAATTACGACTGTTTAGCTGCCATTTTCACGACCCAACGACTGCTTAGCAGACAACACGGCGATTAAGCGCCATTTTCGCATACAATACAAAAATTTAACGACTGTTTTGCTGACAAAATGACGATATTACGACTGTTTAACTGACAATGTAACGATTAAACGACTGTTTGCCTGACAATGTGACGATATTTCGACTGTTAAGCTGACATTATGATGAAATTACGGCTGTCTAGCTGATATTATGTCGATGATACGGCTATTTGGCTGACAATACGAAGATTTAACGGCTTTTTCGATGACAATATAACGATTTAACGACTGTTTAGCTGACAATATGACGATAATACGACTGTTAAGCGGACATTATTACGAACTTACGACAGCGATCTTAGGACGAAACGTCGTGTTAACAGTCGTCATAATGTCATTTTGTCAGCTTCACAATCGTGATATCGTCATTTTGACAGCTAAATAGCCGTGATATCTTCCTTTTGTAAGCTAAACAGTCGTAATATCGTCATATTGTAAGCTAAACGGTCGTTAACTCGTGACGAACTTATGACGATATTTCGAGTATTTTGCTGACATTATGACGGGTTTACCCCTTGAAACATCTCCCATAAAATTACAGCGAATTTGACGCTATTGCTTAATTTTTTAGCCGAAAAAACCCTGACGGGTTAAACTTAGCAATGAAGAAACCTGAAATTGATTAAGTTATGAAACTAATGAAGAAAATTTTGTACATTCAGACGTCATGAGATAAATTCTGTTTTCAAACCCCAAACCGAGTTTTCTCCCTTGTCTTGAACAGTTGAGTGATTTCGTTTTATTAAATGATTTAATTTAAAAGGCAAGCTTTTCGAGGTATACAAGTGGGCGACTGTATAAACACCGTGATTAATAATTTGTCGCCTCGAATTTTAAAAGATTTTCCTGTTCGTCAGTCCGTATGTTAATATTTAAGGGACTTGACGAAGACGGTCTCCGCGGTTGGGGCTTCTTTTTTTATACAACTTTTCAAGCCTGAAAGTTGTGTTTATCTTCCTCCTCTCTTTCGAATCTCGGAAAGAACTAAGAAACCCGCCTGTTCCCCTCACAGAGTGAAAAACACTATTGGAGTGGAGTGCTGTTGACACCCGATGTTAAGCACTCAAAAAAAGGGCTTTTAAAAAAATCGAGTTTTATTAAATTTTTAAATCATGTCCTTTCTTGTGATTTCCTTTTTAAATAAACGAAATGTTGGTTGAGAGAGCTATTTTTGTGAATAAATTTAGTTATCATAAAAATTTTTGCTTGAAAACCTCCCATTCTTGCCCCACCACTAAGCTCAAAACAACTTCAAAAAAATAATACGACTATTTAGTTGACAATACGAAGATTTAACGGCATTTTCGATGACAATATAACAAGTTAACGACTGTTTAGCTTACAAAATGACGATAATACGACTGTTTAGCTTACAAAATGACGATAATACGACTGTTTAGCTTACAAAATGAAGAAATTACGACTGTTAAGCTGACAAAATGACGATATCAGGACTATTTAGCTGACAGTACGAAGATTTAACGGCATTTACCAAGACAATATAACGAGTTAACGACTGTTTAGCTTACAATATGACGATATTACGACTGATTAGCTGACAAAATGACGACATCGCGAATGTTAAGCTGACAAAATGACTGTATCACGACTGTTAAGCTGACAAAATGACAATATCACGACTATTAAGCTGACAATACGAATATTTAAGGCACTTTCGATGACAATATAACGATTTAACGACCGTTTAGCTTACAGTATGACGATTTTACGACTGTTTAGCTTACAGTATGACGATTTTACGACTGTTTAGCTGACAAAATGACGATATCACGACTGTTAAGCTGACAAAATGACTATATCATGACTATTTAGCTGACAAAACGAAGATTTAATGGCATTTTCGAAGGCAATATAACTATTTAACGACTTTCATTTTGCTACCAATCTGACGATATTACGACTGCTTCGCTGACAACACTTCAAATAAACGCATTTTCGATGACAATATAACGATTTAACGACTGTTTAGCTTACAATATAACGAGTTAACGACTGTTTAGCTGACAAAGTGACAATATCACGACTGTTAAGCTGACAAAATGACAATATCGCGACTATTTAGCATACAACACAACGATCAAACGGCATTTTCGATGACAATAGAACGTGTTAACGACTGTTTAGCTTTCAATATGACGATAATACGACTGTTTAGCTTACAGTATGACGATAATACGTCTGTTTAGCTGACAAAATGACAATATCACGACTGTTAAGCTGACAAAATGACAATATCGCGACTATTTAGCATACAACACAACGATCAAACGGCATTTTCGATGACAATAGAACGAGTTAACGATTGTTTAGCTTTCAATATGACGATAATACGACTGTTTAGCTTACAGTATGACGATAATACGTCTGTTTAGCTGACAAAATGACAATATCGCGACTATTTAGCATACAACACAACGATCAAACGGCATTTTCGATGACATTAGAACGAGTTAACGACTTTTTAGCTTACAATATGACGATAATACGACTGTTTAGCTTACAGTATGACGATAATACGTCTGTTTAGCTTACAAAATGACAATATCACGATATTTAGCTGACAAAACGAAGATTTAACGGCATTTTCAAAGACATATAACGATTTAACGACTTTTATTTTGCTGACAATATGACGATATTATGACTGTTTAGTAAACATTCTTGCCCCACCCTTAACTTACAACGACTTCAAAAACAAATTATCAAAAAAAAAAAAAAAAAAATGAAAATGAAAATGGCCTAGAGATGGTCCACATACGGCAAAAGGCAGTTTAATGATGATATTGTTAGAATGATTTAATTTGGCGATAAAAAATGTAAAAATATATTATGTAAATTTTTTTTGTCCTGCCTATTTTTCTTGAAATCGGAGTGGCCGTTTCTTCTTTCTTTGATAAAACGCTTAAGCAGCTTTGCCCAAGTCAAAAACGGCTTTTAAACGAAAAATGGTCATTCAGAAGCAAAAATCATGCCTTAAGTTACCTTTTTGAGAGAAATTTTGACTTTTATAGTCTTTTGTGTTGGCTCGTCGGCTTAAAGGCCATCTTACCGCCTTAGCATTTTGTTTCGACAACAAGAGATCGCAGCACTTTACTTTCCTATATTTGAGCACTAAAAATCATCAGAAATTTTTTTACAAAAGCTAGTTCACGTTAATTTGGGAATTTCCATACGGCCTTGGGAGCAGTTTTTCCGAAAAAGTTTTCCTTTGGAAAATGGAAAGCATACTTTTCGACTAAAACATTTTAAAAAAAAACCCCGCTAGCCATTTCGTAGGCTTTGACGAGCTCTTTCCAAAAATATATTACATAAGAAAATCCGATGAATAGTTTCTTCGTAATCATTTTACAAAGATTTGGAGGAAAGATTTGAAGATTGAGAGCGGGGAAACCCTTCCCGTATACCCTACGCCATGGTCATTTTCCTACTGACTCTTGGTGATTTATGCACTCAACACTCTCCTTTCCCCTATTTGAAGAATATGATGCTTACAAAAATTCAAAAACTTTGAAAAAAATCCTGCTAACTAGGATTCGAACTCAGGGCCTCCAAATTGCTGTTGAAGCCCACTAACCTCTACAGAAATATTGATTTGTGAACTTGACCACCATAAACTTCAACCAGAAAAACATTGATTTGTTTTAATTTACTCGACAGTTTCCAATATTTTAATTTGTGCAACGCTTTTCCGACGGGAGGTGGGGAATAAAAAAAAAACACAAACCGAGTTATGATAAAGTACCGGGACGGGGTGGATCAAAGCGGGAAAATAAATGGTTTTATGCCCTCCCTGTACTAATTTAATTCTGTCGTACTCCCCTTTGTCAAAAGGTCAGGTAGAATGGCTTGCGCTTCTGGAAATGGGTATGACAGCCGTATCATCCACCCTGAAACCTCTCCATATGAAATTCCCTTCCCCTCTCCGCCATCAACGTCGTAAAATGGCGGAAAAATATAATCATTTTTTGTATAAGGGGAAAAAATGTGAGAGAGAAATTTTTTTTTACATAAATTATGATACTTGTTGGTGAAATAATTATCGGATAAAAAATGTTATTTTTTAGGGTGTGATTTAACTTAATTAATTTTGTGTTCTTTTTCTGTTGCAGGGGTGTAGTAAGATGGGGCTGGTGTGGGGGGTGGTTTGGGCTGTGTGTATGACGGGGGCGTTGGGAAACCCCGAAGCCAAGCGCCTCTACGATGACCTGCTCTCCAACTATAACCGGCTCATTCGACCCGTCGGAAACAACTCGGATCGTCTTACAGTCAAAATGGGTCTCAAGTTGTCACAGCTCATTGACGTCGTAAGTTCTATAAACATTTTATTTTTAAACAATTATGAACGTCCAAAGTTTGAAGTGAGGGAAGTGATCATTGACTGGAGCGTAAAATGATTTAAATCATGACTCGCGAGGGCTATTGAAAAAAAAAAAGTTTCTCGAGTAGTTAAGAGATGCTTAGAAGTCATAGGCGTCGTTTAGTTTTCTTGACCTGACACATAAGGACGTCGAAGACGCGAGATTAGTCCAATTAACGTTCGAGGCACTTTAGCATTCTTTGATGACAAGAGACGAAGAGTGTGAAGTTAGCCCATTAGACATCAAAGGAAATGTGAGAAGCCATCATGGTCTTCAATGCATATTCTTCAGATTCTAGGCAGTTCTTAACTTGCAAAAACTGGCGATTTTTAATTGGAGGAAGTTCTTCTTTCGGTCGAAAATTTGGGGGTGGAGAAAACCGTCTTAATATAAATTTATAATATGAAAAACTTATGAATTCATATAAATTCACTTGAAAAACTTATGAATTTATATGAAAAACTTATGATTCCTATGAAAAGCTTATTAGTTCATATAAATTTATATGAAAAACTTATGAATTCGTATAAATTTATATGAAAAACTTATGAATTATTAAATTCATATGAAAAACTTAAGAATTTATATAAATAGGTACATATAAAAAAACTTATGAATTCATATAATTTCACTTGAAAAACTTATGAATTTATATGAAAAACTTATGATTCCTATGAAAAGCTTATTAATTCATTTAAATTTATACAAAAAACTTATGAATTCATATAAATTCATATGAAAAACTTATGAATTAATATAAATTTATATAATAAACTTATGAATTTATATGAAAAACTTATGAATTAATATAAATTCATATGAAAAACCTATGAATTAATATGAGGCGCTCCGGGTACGAAGGGCGAACTCGACATCGGACAAATTTTTTTAACTTCCTTAAAGAAGTTATTGTGATACCCTCGACGTCCCTCCGTTTCATTTTCAGATTCTAGTCCTCCAGGTGAATACACCCATATAATTTTTATGTTGATTTCGCCATTTTTTCCCCTTTAAATACGTAAAAACCGAAACTTTAAAATGCGAATATCTCGAAACTACGTTTTGTCGAGTTCGCCCTTCGTACCCGGAGCACCTCATATAAATTCACTTGAAAAACTTATGAATTTATATGAAAAACTTATGATTTCTATGAAAAACTTATTAATTCATATTTTATATGAAAACTTATGTATTAATATAAATTCATATGAAAAACGTATGAATTTAGACAAATACATAAAAAACTTATGAATTTAGATAAATACGTATAAAAAACTTATGAATTCATATAAATTCACTTGAAAAACTTATGAATTTATATAAAAAACTTATGATTCCTATGAAAAACTTATTAATTCATATAAATTTTATATTATAAATTCAGAAAAAGATGGGAAGTCTTTCTTTTATGCTACTATGGCTTCGGTGTGTCAGTATGAAGGAAACTAAGACCCACAGATATTCCACCAGTTTGATCTTGAGAGTTTTCCTTTTGTGTTGATTTCAGTAATTAATTTAAATATTTTTTTATTTGGCGTTAAAATATGAGGCCAAGGAAAATATGAACGAGAAACTTGCTTCCCCCTTACAACAGTTAAATACCCTAAATACGCCAGAAAAATTTTTCTCGACAGAAAAATTGAAAAACACATTAAAATCGAGAAAAAAAAAGTGGAAATTTATGTGTTTTTGGGCCAATAAACTGAGGAAGTGACCTGGCTAACAGCTTGGAGCAATTGAAACATTTTATTACATGACCTACAGCTGGTCAATAGTTTTTAAAAATAAGTTTTTGAAGAACGAAAGTAAAAATGATTTTTTTAAGCTTAAAAAGGGTTACTCTAAAACGCGTTATGAAAAGAGTAGCTTCGCTTATGGTGGAGGGGAGGGGCGATAATGAATGTTGAGGTGGGTGCCAGGTCGTATATAACGATAGCCATCTGACCCAACAGCCAAAAACCCCGACATTCATTTCGCCCCGCCCTAAAAACCGTCTTACCCCTTCGAACCCCTTTTCATCCTCATTTTTATTGCGAGACCACTCAACCTAATGAAGTCCTCCTTTGTACGAAAATCACACGTCTACCAATAGAGCATTCGAGTTTATAATTAGAACGGAAGTCTGGTTTGTCTCATATTTCCGTGAGGCGAAGGCACTTAGCGCCTAAATCGATAGTTATTATCTCACTTTAGACCCCTCAGGCCACCTGTAGCCAACACCCTCGGATCAGATCCTTCCAATATTTAAAAACGCTAAATATTAAAAGAGGCCTCTCGTTTACGTTCGACTGGGCGGAGCTATTTTAATTGCCCCGTGTCGTATTAAAAGTTTCAAGCCGCTCTATTCAACCCATCCAACAAATTATTATGTTATAGGATGAAGGAGAGATCAAATCGAAAACGGCCGGATCGAAAATGGGGTGTGGAAAATATTGACTGGTTGACAACGAAGGGAGAAAATCCGGTCGTGGAAACAATTTTGAGGACTTCTCGTTCTATTTTTCTCCCCTCCCGACGATCTCACGCTCTTGTTAAAGCCTTTTCAAATGGGTCCACTTTGTTCGATCTTCAAAACTCTTCTATCGCTCTAATCTGTTTTTGGATTTTACTACTTTTTTTTACGAGAAAAACGCTCTTTAATTCGATAAAAATGAAAATATAACGAGATCAACTTTAAATAATCTGTTAAAATTTGGTTTTCTCGGCTAAAAAACAGAGAAGACGCCCAAATTTTTTAGGTAGATTTTTTTTAAATAGGTTTTCAGGGCAAAAACTGAAGAAAACGAGAGAAATTGGGTCTTTAAAATGAGAAAAACGTCTAAAAAACCCGGTTGAAAAAAAAAAAAATGGGATTTCTGAGCGAGTGTAGGTGGGAAACGACCAAAAAAGAGGTCCGGAGGACATCACTGGAAAATTGTTTTAGGAGGGATTTTTCCTGGAAAAACCAAGGAGAACTTCCAAAAATGCAGTAAAAAAAAGGCCTTAAGTACAAAAAAAATTTCGAGAAATTCGGTACAAACGGGTTTTCGGGGTCAAAAGAAGAAGGCAAAGTCTACAAAAACAGACAAAAAGGGAGTTTCTTGGCCGGAGAAATCGCCTTCAATCAGGAAAAAGAGGGTTTATTTAAGGAGTGTAAAATCCCACAAAAAATTGGGTTTTTAGCGAGGAAATCGCCTTTAGT
Source organism: Orius insidiosus (assembly GCA_014119065.1). Lineage (NCBI taxonomy): Eukaryota > Metazoa > Arthropoda > Insecta > Hemiptera > Anthocoridae > Orius > Orius insidiosus. The sequence goes on along the minus strand of JACGAQ010000553.1, from coordinate 21,867 downwards.
CTAGGGATTTCTCGTCAAAAAGAGTGGAAAAATGCTTTTAAAAAATTGTTTTTTCGGCTTCTTGACCTTGAAAAATTACCTGAAATCCTATAACTATAGTTTAATATTCTCCATGAAAAATCCATGGAAAACTTCCAAAAAACCAGTAAAAAAAATGCCTCAAGTCCGAAAAAAATTCCAAGAAACTGGTTTACTGGGTCAAGATGTTTAGGCAAAGTCTAAAAACCAAAAAAAGGAGTTTCTACGCAAAAATAGCGAGAAAATCTCATTCATTTTTAAGAAAAAGAGGGAAAAAATCCCAGAAAAAAATTTGGTTTTTAGGAAGGAAATCGCCTTCAATCTAAAATCGAAGAAAAGAAATCTACCTAAAAGAGGGTATCTCCGTCAAAAAAGAGTGAAAAAATTCCCTAAAAAATTGGCATTTTAGCGAGGAAATTGCATACAATCAAGAAAAAGAAGGTTTCTACGTCAAAAAAGAGTGGAAAATTCCATAGAAAAATGTTTTTTCGGGCAATTGACCTTGAAAAACTACCAGAAATCCTATATTTTAAAGCTAAAATAACGTAAGAAATATAGTATAAACACCATCAATTACATTTTATTTTGGTTTATGATCGAGAAACCCAAAATTTACCCAAAAAACGCCTTTTTAGCAAAAATTTCCTAGGTTTTTTTCATTATTTTCTTATCTCTAGGCGCTCTCCTCGATTCTTCGGCCAAGAAGAATCTGACTATAAGGGTTTTAAATAGATACTTAAGAGCAGTAGACTCATAATCATAAATTAAGCCAAGCTGACACCGGGATATCATCAAGAGACTTCATAGCTCCCTCGAGTACTTCCACTAATCAAACTCGAGGCTAAAATCCATACTTGCTATTTAATAAAAATACAATAAATAAACGTTAAAAAAGTCAATTAAGATCGTAAACCTTCCTGATTAATGGGGAAGTCGATCCTCGTTTTAATCCAAATCCAGGATTAAGCTCTATATACAGGATCTTCGATTTTTCGACTGTCTATAGAAGAAAAAACAAATTTATCACACTTTTTCCCGATTATAAAAATGTTTTCCGGTTATTAGATTATAAAAAGCGTGGGAAACCAAAGTTCGGGAAAGGGATGCCCTTGGGATAACTTCAGTAGAATGGGTTTTATAATCTAAAAGTCAACAAGAAAATCTATTATTTTAAGATTTAAAAAGAGGAAACAACAAAAACTAGGAAATTCCGTAAATTATTTATTGAACTAACAGGGCTTTGTCGTTATAAACTGCTGCTATTGTGACGTCATAACAACTCCTTCAATAGCGCTACTGATTCTAACAATGTCCCTATTTGTCAGTGAATATAAATCGACGAGGGGGGGAACGTTAAAAATGTCGTTCGACTTCTAGTGATAAAAACAACTGAGGGTTAAATTGCCACCTAAACGGTTGTAAAACAGGTTGATGCCTTCAGTCAGGTTTTTATCTTGTCACGCCCATTAGAGGAGTCAATAGAAAAAAAAAATCCCTCAGTTTTTATTATCTTTTCAATATTTTAAATTTTTATTACCTAAAATAACACTTTTTTTTTATAATTTAACTTCATCAAGACTCTTTGAAAATTCTTTTAACATCTTTTCTTTATACCTATTTTTAAATAAATGAGGGCCCACGGCGAGAAGTAGAAAGGGAACAATAGGGAGTCCACTGAGTGGGTTTCCTTTGTTTTAACGTTTTCATCTTCCCTCGCTAGTTTGAAAACCCCTTCTATTTTCAAGGCAGTTCTTATATTTTTGAATAATGTCACCTTTTTCTCTCTCTTTAAGTAATTAGCAAATTATCTAGAAATTTAAAATTTTCATTTATTGAGGAACTTTTTTTTGAAACATCGTCTACGTTTTCTTAGTCATTAAGTCGGGAAATTCCTTTTTCAACAATTCGAAATTTTTGCCATAGTTTTTGGAGCGACAAACTCTCTTGTATTAATTTTCTAGAATTTTCATCTGATGATTTTTTCAAACAAACATAATAGATTTTTGGAGTTTTCCTCGTTTTTCTCCAAGAGAATCCTCCATAACAGATTTTCGGGAGTTTTTCTTAGACTTCGGAGCGAGGAACTAGCATTCACATTACTTTTTCACATTTTCCTCGTTTTTATGGAATAAAAAAAATACACTTTGTCATATTTTTTTGGTTGATTTCTTCACTTTTTGTTTGCAAAAAAATCTCATTATTAACCGATTTTCGGGATTTTTACTTTTTTACTCTAACCAAAAAATCACCTTTTACAAAACTTTGTTGTCATTTTGTAGGCTTTAGTCTTATGGAATCTTTAACCGTTTATTTTGAAAGGCTCCCGAAGGGTTTGGGGGGCGATTTGGCCCCAGTGGAATTTCGGCCTGAAAATTTTGGAGCATCTAGTAGGTCTATAGAGAGGTCTACTGGTAAGTTTTGAAGGCCCTATGACGCCCGTACTGTCGGTGAGAGCGTTGAACGTGTAGCAAACCACGCGTTTCTTAACCATTCACGTTTTAATTTTTCCTGAAGAGCCAAATCGAAAATTCGACGGTCGCCCAACGCCAATACTTCATAAACCGTGTTGAGAACAACTCCTATTTTTTTGGTAGCTAGCAAACAATTGATTATATTGATTTCATGCGATTTTCTGAGAAAATGCGCACGGAAAACTCAACATTTTCCATCAAAAACACCTGTTAAAAAAATCGCGCCACTTTTTAACCACTACTAAAACGTTCCTTTTATACTAGAAAAGCCCCCAATTTTTTTCATAATTTTAAAATTGGTGGTACGGTGTCGTTTTCAATGAAAACCACGACGATTTTAATGGTTTTTCACCATTTTTTTGATCATGAACCAAATAAACAATAAGAAAGTTTCCCTCTGACTCTTAAAAAGTAAAAAAATAAACATTTAATTTAAATAATATACTTATTTTACATAATACCGAAGCATATGTATTATTTAAATTAAATAATATTACTTAAGCTGTACCTACTCAATAGGTATTTCCCAACTACCTACTAACTTTGGTTTCAATGGCTATTTTTTTTCTATTTCAAAAACTTAGGACTATTATTATGTGAAACGTCTTGAAAAATAAATTATTAATAAATAAATAAAAATAAAAACTATTAGTGTCAATGAAGAAGTCTGCATCAAGGACAGTGATACAAACACCGGTAACTTTTTTGATTAAAATAAGAACAGAAAATTCATACGCTTTAATTGCATCAATACTTGGGACTCGATAATGAGCATCAAGTATCAAACTTTTGCCATTCCGTTCTTAAATCTTTCGAAAAATACGTGTTACCTACTCGTTTCGGATTTTCCTCTGTTTCACAAAAGGATTTGATCGAACTTCATACGTCGCCAGTCGCTAGAAAAATCCACAACATAGGCAGCAACACGTTGGCCCTTGACGGCACAGCAGTGTCATTTCGGGAAAATCCGATATTTCAGAAACTGTAACTTGAAAATTACCTTTTTCCGAGTCCAACCCCAACCTTCTTTTTCAACCAGCTCTGCCAACGTATTTGCAGCAGGTTGAGGACGTAGCATGCAACTAGTGATTTTTTTGAAGTTTTCGGCATCTTTTTTTTTTTTTTTGCCCGGAGAACGACTTCCTTTCATAGACATTGTTGGCGCTTTTTTCGTGCCGAACATATGTGCCGTCGAAGACATGGGCCAACGTTTTGCTGCCTATGTTGTGAATCACTGTCCTTGATGCAGACTTCTACATTGACACTAATAGTTTTTATTTTTAATTATTTATTAATAATTTTATTTTTTAAGACGTTTCACATAATAATTGTCCTAAGTTTTTGAAATAGAAAAAAAATACTCAATGAAAACAAAGTTAGTAGGTAGTTGGGAAATACCTATTGAGTACAACATAAGTTAATATTTTTTAATTTAAATAGTACCTATGCTTAGGTATTATTTAAAAATAAGTATATTATTTAAATTAAATGTTTATTTTTTTACTTTTTAAGAGTCAGAGGGAAACTTTCTTATTGTTTATTTGGTTCATGATCAAAAAAATGGTGAAAAACCATTAAAATCGTCGTGGTTTTCATTGAAAACGACACCGTACCACCAATTTTAAAATTATGAAAAAAATTGGGGGCTTTTCTAGTATAAAAAGGAACGTTTTAGTAGTGGTTAAAAAGTGGCGCGATTTTTTTAACAGGTGTTTTTGATGGAAAATGTTGAGTTTTCCGTGCGCATTTTCTCAGAAAATCGCATGAAATCAATATAATCAATTGTTTGCTAGCTACCAAAAAATAGGAGTTGTTCTCAACACGGTTTATGAAGTATTGGCGTTGGGCGACCGTCGAATTTTCGATTTGGCTCTTCAGGAAAAATTAAAACGTGAATGGTTAAGAAACGCGTGGTTTGCTACACGTTCAACGCTCTCACCGACAGTACGGGCGTCATAGGGCCTTCAAAACTTACCAGTAGACCTCTCTATAGACCTACTAGATGCTCCAAAATTTTCAGGCCGAAATTCCACTGGGGCCAAATCGCCCCCCAAACCCTTCGGGAGCCTTTTCATCGTTATTTCGCTTGAGAAGCCTCCCTTTCAAACGATTTTTAAGCATTTATCTTGATTTTTAGGTACAAAAATTTGCTTAGTAATATTGTTTGCCAATAAACATCAATTTTGGGCCCTTTTAATTTTTTTACTTCCTCAAGAAAATATTATTAGTGATGTTTTTCCAAGAAACATCAATCTTCATAGACTTTTAAAGTTTTCTTCATATTTCCCTAGAGAAACCTTTAGCAGATTTTCGGTTTCGGACCTAGAAACTACCTTTCACATTTTCCTGTTTTTAGGTTTTATTTTTTTTCTGTTTTCCCTTATTAATCTCATTTTTAACCGATTTTTTGGATTTTTTCTCTTTAACTTTAACCAAAAAAACCACCTCTTACCAAACTTTTCGAGTTTTTGTAGGTTGTTAGCCTGGAAGCCTCATATTAAAAGATTTTTTGAAGTTTTCTTCGGCCTAGAAACTCCCTTTTTAACAGATTTTTGGGAGGTTTCCTAAGGTTTACAGATTTTTGGGAGGTTTCCTAAGGTTTTGGCCCAAGAAACCACCTACCTCAGTCTTAAGGCATAAAAAAACTACCCTTAAACAAATTATTTCGGAATTTTCGTCGGTTTTTCGCGCAAAAAAACCCTCTTTTAACAGATTTTTGAGCGTTTTTCACAATTTTTGGGCGAAATTTATAAATATTATTTACCTATACACATCAATTTTGTGCGCTTTTAATTTTTTAAATTCCTCAAAGAGAAGTTATCGTGACACCCTCTACGGGACGGTCTCTGAGACCCCCCTTAAAGGAAAACTGTGATTTTACCAATCATGAGTTTGTGTGTAGTGCCGTCCGGCCGTACATCCGAATCAATTTTCTTCCGTTTTTTACCAAATTTTCACTGAGTCTTCCTTTCGTATCTTTCTTGAAAATGCAGTTTTTATTATTATTATTATTATTATTATTATTATTATTATTATTATTTTTTTTTTTTTTTTCGCTTTTATTTGCTTCTGTTTTGTTTAAGTAGGGAGGATTTTGGGTTGTTTTCTCCCGTTAATTGCCCTCTGCCTGGGCGAAAAGTTCAATTTTTTCTACCTTGATACTCAAAATATTTTTCTAAGCTTTGAAGGACAGTACTTTTCAAAGATGCCCTGTAGGAGGGGATTTGATGGCCATTGTTACCATTATTCAACGATATTTTCACCATCTATTGTTTAAAAAAAATTAAATGAAGCTCAATATTGGGTAGGCAACCATAAAATTGTTACCAGGGAGAAATGTTGAATAATGAAGGGCAGCCCGAGCGTCCATCCTGTGAAAATCTATTACCGTCACAAGTCTGTTAATTTACAGAAACGTCTCGGTTGCCAATAAATTTATACGCTAATATGAAACGTTCAGCAGACTATAACGGCGAAAAGGGCCGGAGGGGAAGGGCCGGGGGAGGGAGGGAGAGTCGTCCCTCAAACGCCTCGTTAAAACATCCCTTTGAAAATTGAAATAGCAATTAATCCTTCCTCTCGTAATATTCAATATGTACACGAACCTAATGAAAAATTGTTTGTTTTACCAAAAATCCTAGGTTTTTAGATATTTAAGTTCCTTCAGATGTGGTAATTAATCTTTTTCTACATCGTTATAGCATAAAAGGTTGTTTTACACGCAATAGAAAATTGGGATGATTAAATGAAAAGTGTTATCTATCCTCGTTTACTGCTTGGATTCGCTTAAATTCGCATCAGGGAGCCCTAATCATCATATTAGCTATTGGAATTAAGGACTCTCTCGGATGCTAATCTACCCGAAGAGACCGGAATTTCGTATAGAGTGGGCGGCCCATGAAGATAAGGCGCCACAAAGCAGTTCATGAACAGTATTCACAGCGCCCACCGCGCTAATTGCCTCCATCTCTTTTTTTTTCTCTCTTTTTATCCCCACTCTCTAAAAAAATCTGGAAATCGGCGCAACTTCGATAATGTACTCGTATTTTACAGTTTAGGCAATTTAAAGTAGCAGAACCGCTTGTTTTTTCTCGTTTTTTTTATGGTGGATTTTGGCTGTGGTTTTTATGCAGAGGTTAGGTGTGGGCTTGCAGCCAATGATTTGGGTAAACGAGAAAACATCTACTTCAGATCATCTTTTTATTTCGTCGACGCGTTTCGGAGTGTGTTTCACTCCTTCATCAGGACGTCGAGCTGAATATACATATTTGTTATTAGGCGTGAATGTCAACAAAACATTATAATTACTTACAATTATATTGATAGATCTTTATGAGGGTGTTTTCAGTCAATTTCAAGATATAAGTAGCTTTAACAATCACCATCCGGGACACTGTAAAAGGATGCCTGTCATACGAAAATTGAATAGATTATTTTGATGCTTTACCTTCTTCTGAGACTGTCGCAATGACGAAAAAGTCGATATAATATATATTAAGGGGTAAATTTGGGGGGGACAAGGATGAACGATCGTCCCCCCCAAATTTACCCCTTAATATATATTATATCGACTTTTTCGTCATTGCGACAGTCTCAGAAGAAGGTAAAGCATCAAAATAATCTATTCAATTTTCGTATGACAGGCATCCTTTTACAGTGTCCCGGATGGTGATTGTTAAAGCTACTTATATCTTGAAATTGACTGAAAACACCCTCATAAAGATCTATCAATATAATTGTAAGTAATTATAATGTTTTGTTGACATTCACGCCTAATAACAAATATGTATATTCAGCTCGACGTCCTGATGAAGGAGTGAAACACACTCCGAAACGCGTCGACGAAATAAAAAGATGATCTGAAGTAGATGTTTTCTCGTTTACCCAAATCATTGGCTGCAAGCCCACACCTAACCTCTGCTCGTTTTTTTTCTAAATTTTTCGTCCATTTTTGGGTCTTTTGCTTTGTTTTATGGCCTAAAACAAATCTTTTTACTCAATTATCATAGTTTTCAACTGTCTTTTGCCATAAAAAACCATTCGTGCACTTGGTTGGAGGAAGGAAAGCTAGCCCAGTGCCACCCCGGGCGTCAAATTTTGAGAAAGCGCAAATCTTTTTGAGAAAAACGCTCTAAAAATCGTTAAAATAGACCTTTTTTGGCCAAGACAAGCTTTCGGCTGCTAAAGGTTGACCTTCAGATTCTGATGTAATAAAAAAGTACTAGTTTGAAGAGCTTCCGATGAAAATTTTCTTGAAGAGAAGTAAAAATATTGAAGGGGGGAGTATAAAGGAGGAAGTATAACGGAGGAGGAAGTATAAAGGAGGGGAAGTAGAGCGAAGGGGAAACTATAAGGGAAACTATAGTATAGAGGAGAGAAAAGTATACGGGAGGGGAAGTATAGCGGAGGGGGAAGTATAAGGGCGGGTGAAGTGTATAGGATGGAAAGTATAAGGGAGGCGGATAGAACAAAGAACGGAGGGGGAAGAACAAAGGAGGATAAGTATAGCGGAGGGGGAAGTATAAGGGCGGGTGAAGTGCATAGGATGGAAAGTATAAGGGAGGGGTATATAACGGAGGGGGAAGAACAAATTAGGGGAAGTATAGCGGAGGGGGAAGTATAAAGGTGGGGAAGTATCACGAGGTAGAATGGTAGAAATTTTTTTTTCTTCAAAAAGTTTTCTGTTTTTTTTTTTCAAATTTTTTTTAAGTATCAAGGTATAAATAATTTAATTTTTGACCAAAACTAATGATTGAATTTTGAATTGAATTGAATGATGAATTTTTGCCCAACTAAAATGATAACTAATGTGAAAAAAACGATAATTATTTTTACAACAAAAATTTGTAGAAAATATATGGAGTAATAGGTGAAAATTTGGTGAAAATCGGACAAAACGGTTCGGCCGCAGCAAATTTTTAAAAATTTGAAAAAGACATATCTCTGCCATTTTTTCGAAATTCAAAAATCGCCCTGGTTAGTTTCCTGTTCACTGACTACAGAAAATTTGGTGAAAATCAGTTGAAAACTGTGGCCGTGAAGTGTGTCGGAAAAAAATTATAAGAACGGACGGCCGGCCGGCACCACAGACAAAGTTGAGACATCTAATATACATCAATATTCGATTTGACCCTCCTGGGTCTGGAAGACCCTTCCCCAAAAACCCGACACGGAGGGTATCACAATAACTTCTTTAAGGAAATTAATGATCCGATTTAAAATTTGATTTCTTCTTATCAATACTAAATTTCTCCCCCTCCTTGGCCTTCCTCTCCTTTATACTTCCCGTCCTTTATATTTCCGCCTCCTTTAATACTTCCCCCTCCTATATTGTTCTTTCTTTTTATGGAAGTTTTCGTTGGAAGCTCTTCAAACTAGCACTTTTATTTCCTTCTTTCTCACGCCAATTTCTCATCAATTTTAATCTCTATTTTAGTGAAATAACCATTTCCGTTGGGAAACCTTAAAAAAGGGTCCGTCAACGTAAAATTATGAAATTGAGGGAAAAACGATAGAAATTGAATAAAGCGCTATCTAGTTTGACTTTTTTTTTAATTACCTCTAATCCTCAACGTCCACCTTAGCCTTAACTTATGTGGACCTGATAATTTGTTTTTCTTGTAAATTGAAAAATTTTAAGTCCAATTAGTCAAAATTAAAGTGTACAAATTGCGAGCTATAAAATGTTCCTTAATTTGGCGTTTGTCTAATTAGAGACAAACTAACGGGAATAAATTATTTACTTCCGGGGGAGAAAAAAAAGAAAAAACAAAATTAAACTAAAACCATTCCTGGGTGGAGGGGCAGTAACTTCGTCAGATTAGCGATAATGGATGACATTTCCCCAAACTCCGATCAAACATTTGCATCATTAGCTTCGGTTGTTGTCGGTTTTCGACCCTCAGGTTTACTTAAATACTTACCTTAGAAAATAAAGATTAATGGAGCGACGATTTGGATTTATTTAATTAGAGCCTCTTCCTTTCTTTTTATTAATTGATCCTCCAGTTAATTTTCACTGGAAAGGAGATCGTTTAAAGTTAACGATATTCAAACCCTTGAAGACAATATTCATTACTCAGGTGATTTATAAGAATTTTGAATGTCTTGATTAGAATTCATCCTGAGGGCATTCATTATCGTTTAACCCGCCGTAATTCCTGGGATGAACATGGGCTATGATCTCACACAAGTAGCGACTGCGGAGGTTATGATACGGAAACAAAGACTCATTCGGCTAATCTGCTTCCCACGTGCCTAGATTCGCCTCTAAACCCCTTTTCGGGCGAAAATTTATGTGAGTCCGGGGCTCCTTTCCACTCAAAATACTAGGGGTTATTGTCATTGAATAAATTCTCCTCTTCGTCCTCCCTCGAATGGTGGGGAGTCTGGCTTACGTCCAGGCTCTCTCTAATGTATTCTGACAGAGCATTGATCGGCCGACTGCGTTCCAAACATCCTCCGTTATTTTCACTTATTGTACGCTTCTCCACAGACCAACACAAAAGGTCTTCTCCAATCAAATTTTAGGCGCGTTGAGTCTGGGGAAAACGTCTGAAAATGCAATGGGTTGTGGGGAAAAAAATGTGTTACGGTAAAATTAATTTCCCCAACCCCATTGGGCTCTTTGTACTCAAAAGCATTGCCTCCGCGGGCCCATTTCCTATTCCTTTTCCCCAAACCCAAATTTTAGACCCCAAAATTCGCTCAAAAACGGCCCCAGGTAGCTCCTATCCTTACTTTAATTTGATTTTCAAACTTTCTAAGAAACGGTATGTGGATCACTTTATGAACGGAGTTGCCGGAATAATATTCTAATCATTCCATTGATCAAAGTTTCTCTAATATAGTCTCTAGATGCCGCCTCTGAATAGAATCTACGCTTTTGGAAAATCATGAAAACTAATTAGAGAACATGAATCCCATTTAATTATTTTTAAAAATCTTTTTTTAATGAAATTTATTTTCTTCTTCATGTGTAGCGGAATTACTCACCCACAGAAAAGGGTGGGGATTGTTCCCCCTCATTGGTGATACGAAAGAGTTGGTTTCTAATAGAACAGTTAGATATAAAAGAAACATGTTTACATACATCCCCCCCACCCCACCACGCAATAAACGATAAAAGTTCATAATAATTAAAATATCATGGATAGCTTTTAGGTATTTTAAGTGTTATTTTAACTTTCTCAAAACAACATTTATTGTGATACATATATGTGTCTAGATGAGTTTGAAAAATTAGCCTAGTGGTTTCGCTAGATAGGCTGTGGTTTCGTTGCATTAGCTGTCGTTTCGGTAGATTGGCTGTGGTTTGGAGAAATTGGCTGTGGCTTCGCTAGATTGGCTGTGGTTTCGCTAGATTGGCTGTCGTTTCGTTGGATTAGCTGTCGTCTCGATAGATTGGCTGTGGTTTCGATAGATGGGCTGTTGTTTCGTTGGATTAGCTGTCGTTTCGCTGGATTGGCTGTGGTTTCGCTAGATTGGCTGTGGTTTCGCTAGATTGGCTGTCCTTTCGTTTGATTAGCTGTGGTGTCGCGAGATTGGTAGTGGTTTCGCTAGATTGGCTATGGTTTCGTTAGATTGGCTATGGTTTCTATAGATTGGCATGTGGTTTCGCTATTCATTCACCTTTCATTCAGGGTGAATCCATTGATCTTCATTGATGAGTTCAACATTTCCTTCATTTTTGAAGTGAGAAACCCTACATAGAAAAGTTTGAAAAATTAGCCTAGTGGTTTCGCTAGATTGGCTGTGGTTTCGCTAGATTGGCTGTGGTTTCGCTAGATTGGCTGTCGTTTCGATGGATTGGCTGTGGTTTCGATAGATTGGCTGTGGTGTCGCTAGATTGGCAGTGCTTTCGCTAGATTGGCTCTCGTTTTGCTGGATTGGCTGTGGTTTCGCTAGATTAGCTATGGTTTCGCTAGATTGGCTATGGTTTCGAAAGATTTGCATGTGGTTTCGCTATTCATTCTCCTTTCATTCAGGGTGAATCCATTGATCTTCATTGATGAGTTCAACATTTCCTTCATTTTTGCAGTGAGAAACCCTATATAGAAAAGTTTGAAAAATTAGCTTAGTGGTTTCGCTAGATTGGCTGTGGTTTCGCTAGATTGGCTATGGTTTCGCTAGATTGGCTGTCGTTTCGATGGATTAGCTGTGGTTTCGATAGATTGGCTGTGGTATCGCTAGATTGGCTGTGGTGTCGCTAGATTGGCTGTGCTTTCGCTAGATTGGCTCTCGTTTTGCTGGATTGGCTGTGGTTTCGCTAGATTGGCAATGGTTTCGCTAGATTGGCTATGGTTTCGAAAGATTGGCTATGGTCTCGCTAGATTGGCTGTCGTTTCGGTGGATTGGCTGTGGTGTCGCTAAATTGGCTGTGCTTTCGCTAGATTGGCTCTCGTTTTGCTGGATTGGCTGTGGTTTTGCTAGATTGGCTATGGTTTCGCTATATTGGCTATGGTTTCGAAAGATTGGCTGTGGTATCGCTAGATTGGCAATGGTTTCGCTAGATTGGCAATAGTTTCGCTAGATTGGCTATGGTTTCGAAAGATTGGCTGAGGTATCGCTAGATTGGCTATGGTTTCGATAGATTGGCTGTGGTATCGTTAGATCGGCTGTGGTTTCGCTAGATTGGCTGTGGTTTTGATAGAAAGGCTGTGGTATCGCTAGATTGGCTGTGGTATCGTTAGATTGGCTGTGGTTTCGCTAGATTGGCTGTGGTATCGGTAGATTGGCTGTGGTTTCGCCAGATTGGCTGTGGTTTCACTATTCATTCACCTTTCACGGTGAATCCATTGATCTTCATTGATGAGTTCAACATTTCCGTAGTTTTTGGCAGGGAGAAATTTAGGTTGTACACCCCCGTCCCATGTGTCCTGGCTGGGCGAAGACTTTCATTTTTTTCGGCCTTTATGATGTTTAAAAAAAACATTTTTTTTCTTTTCCTTTGAGAAACCTGAGCCTACATTTTGAATAACTTTTCCTCGCCATTTCGTTCTAAATTATATTCAAACGAGTGATTCAAAACTGCGGACCCTTCATCGTTGTTTGGAAACCTTGCGTTCTACAGATTAGAGAATGACTAAGTACGAAAGGGGTCCGAGTGGAAAATTGATGTGTTGACCGTGATAATAAAAATGAATAATGAAATCGTGCTTAGACGGCCTTTTCTTCACTAACTGCAAACACGCAAGCCTACTGTCTTTCCTAGACGCTAAAACTAAAAAATTCTATTTCACAAAATTACCCCTCATTTATTACCCTCCAGGAACTCACAGCTCCAGTAGATTCTTTCGTCATAATCCCAATAAAACACCGCGAACATTTAGAGAATTATCTACCAAAAAAGTGAATGTAGGGTATTCATTTTTTATAAGAGGATTATTACGCGTACTTAAACCTCTCATCGAATTTAATCGGCGAACTTAATAGGGTTCGTAACATTATTAATCCTTCTTTGATATTCCGGAAAACTATTAAGAGGATTTTAATAGTTTTCCTTATATTTTAAAGGAGAGAAAGTCTGTAATTTGACTCCCCCGTTCAATTTTAAATCGACAAAATGGGGTGGAAACTATATTGGATTCTTCCTCAGATAACTCGAAAATTAATTCGCTAAAAAATTTAAAATGCTTATTATTTTAGTTCTTTTTTTCTTCTTTTGCTCTCTTTGATGATTTTTAGCGTAGAATCCAAATTTGATGACGTTATTTCTATTGCGCACGCGCAAAACATCCAAAATGCGAAAAATTCTATTAAAACTGCCAAAACTTCCTTGATTCGGATTCGGATTTACGTAAAAAGGTGAACTCCTTTGATGATTTTTTGATTTTGGGGAAGGGTCTTTCAGACCCCGGAGGGTCGAATCGAATATTGATATTTACCGACCTCAACTTTGTCTGTGGTGCCGTCCGGCCGTCCGTAGCATTTTTCCGGAACACTTTACGGCCACAGTTTTTAACCGATTTTTACCAAATTTTCTCAAAATCTTCCTTAGTCTGAGAACAAGAATGTAACGAGGGCGATTTTTTAATTTCGAAAAATGGCGGAGATATGTCTGTTTGAAATTTAAAAAAATTCGCTGCGGCCAAACCGTAAATCCGATTTTCACCAAATTTTCACAAATTACTCCTTATAATTTTTAAGAATTTTTGTTGTAAAAAAATTGCCACTTTTTAATTATTAATTTTTTTTTTTAGTAAGGAGAAATTTCGTACTTCTACCCATTACGAGAGGCACAACCCTAGGCCAAAGAGCCCATTATTTCTACCTTGACACTTAAAAAAAATTTCGAAAAAAAGAACTTCGAAAATTTTTCACAAAAAAAACCGGAAAATTTTTCGGAAAAAAAACTCGGAAATTTTTTGGCAAAAAAACAAAACTCGGAAAATTTTAGCAAAATAAACTTAGAAAATATTTCGAAAAAACAAACTTGGAAAATTCTCCTTTACACTTTCCCTCCCTTATACATCCCCTTCCGTTATACTTTCGTTACCTTATACTTCCCCCTCCGTTATACTTCACCCTCTGTTATACATATACTACGCCTCACTTAAACTTCCCCCTCCATATACTTCCCCACACTTATAGTTCCCCCTCCGTTATACTTCCCCTCCCATATACTTCCCACTCCGTTATACTTCCCCCTCCTAAATAGATACTTCTCTTTAAGGAAGTTTTCTTTGGCAGCTCTTCAAAACAGTACTTTTCTTATTTTTTTCTGTTTGATGCTTAGTCTACTTTCTGAATTTTTTGAGTTCGCCAGCGTTCCGCCGATCTCCAAAAAGATAATTTTGATATCTCGCTTTAATATAGGTGGAGGCAAAAAAGTTTAACTGTAACCGCCCTTAATTTTTTATCGTAGAATCCAAATTTGATGACGTTATTTCTATTGCGCACGCGCAAAACATCCAAAATGCGAAAAATTCCATTAAAACGGCCTAAACTTCCTTGATTCGGATTTGGATTTAAGTAAAAGTTGAACTCCTTTGATTTTTTTCGTATATCTATCCAAAATCCAAAAAAACTTCCGAATACGAAAATTCGGAAAAAAAATAATTTGGGTAACTAAACTTTTTCTTCTACCTCACTTGATTTTGAGTTGATTCCATTTTGATGGAAGGGGACCTAAGTTTTCCACCCTGTTTACCCCAATTGTTAAAATGAAGTATTTATTTACGATAAAATAAATGTTTACAAACATTTATACCGATTAAACTTAATTTGATTTATGGGTGGAGCATAATTGATATTTTTGTAATACCCCTGAATTACCTTACTGGCCACTTTTGTCTGATTGATTACGGGAGTTTCCGGATGAATACTAATTCATCCGTAAATCTGTATAAACTCGAAATGTTTCCAATTATTAATAGTTATTATTATTAATAAAATAATTTCCAAAATTAATGGTTTTTGTTCAAACAATTAATTACCAACTTAAATGATAGTAAGTTAAGGCTTGAAGTTTTGCGATTATCCGAATGTCTTTTCTGCACATTTAAAATGAGCCTTTATAAGTATCAAGGTAGAAATAATGGGCTCTTTGCCCTAGGGATGTGCCTCTCGTAACGGGTGGTATGAAATTTCTCCCTAATAAAACACAAAAAAAAAATTTTTTTACACAAAAATTTGTAAAAAATAAGGAGTCTTTGGTAATTTGGTGAAAATCGGACCAACGCAACGGTTCGGCAGCAGCGAAGTATTTAAATTTCAAACGTGCATATCTCCGCCATCTTAGACTTAAAATAAGTTATGCAACTCAGAAATACACCCGGTATTGCAAAATGGTAGTTCTCAACGCCCTAATATAAACGTACGCCTAAATAAAAATCCAATAATTTTTGGAATCAAGTTTTTAGGTAAAAATCTTTGATATAAGCTTTGTTCCAACCGCAGACTGAAACTTCTGGAGCATGCGCAGAAGGATTTGTTGTACGTCTTGTTTAACGTCAGATGACTTTAGATTTGACGGGCAAACGATTTGAACGACGTCAAATTAGACGTCCAAATCCTTCTGCGCATGCTCCAGGAGTCTCAAACTGCGGTTTGAACAAAGCTATGGTCTCTCTCGGAACCCTAATCTGTCGAAAAACAAAGCCAATTTTTTCAGTCATTTTCATTTCCAATCTCCATTAGCGGAGGACTAAAGAAAATTTGGTGAAAATCGGTTGAATAAAGTGTTCAGGAAAAATGCTACCACAGACAAGTTGAGATTGGAAAAGGATCATATTTGATTTGACCCTCCGGGTCTGGAAGACCCTTCCCCGCAAAACCTGACTTGGAGGGTATCACAATAACTTCTTTAAGGAATTAAAGAAATCAAAAATTGAGAAAAACGCGTTCCAAGTATGTCAACACATTTGAGATATTCAATATTTTTTATTCTTTATTTATCGAACTATATAAAGTTCGATTTTAAAGAACTTTTTTTCGGAAGTGAAGAACGTCAAAAGTATCTGAAAAAAAAATCGGCGGCCTTCTAAAATATTTAGAAGCGGGTTTCAAAAATTAAAGTGTAATTTGAAGGAATTGAGGTTTCGCGACGAAAAAAAGCTTAAAGTTCCTACATAAAAATAATTTTGAAAAACAATTTAGCGCCCACATTTTAAACAATCCAATTTCATTAAATCACTAGAATATCAAGGTTGTTTCTTATAACTTTTTTTTTCTGGATAAAATTCTTAAAACTTAAGGATATTCTAAAACGTTAAACTTTTGTATTTATGAGTTTAGCATATCATTATTGTTCCAACACAATCTTAAAAAGTTGGCTCATTTGAAAATGTAAAGGCTTTTCGTGAAGTTTCGTAACATAGAATTTTTTAAAAAGAATTAACATTATTGCTGGACTTTTTTAGATGTACTATTTCTTTCTTTAAACTTTTCAACTGAGGGTTTTGGGTCCAGGAGGTATGAAACGAAAAACGTATAGAAAATTTTTTGAATCTGCGACTACTTGGTACATTAATAGGTAGATTTTTGAAGAAAAGAAATCTACCTAAAAGAGCACCACTTCTCAAAAAATCGATCAAAAATAGTTTCCAGGTAATTTTACACATTTGAGACCACTTCCAATCGTTTTAGAATGGCCAAAAACGTATCTATCGACACCCCACAAGCTAGGTGTGAATTAAGTTTAGACAAGCCAATATGTCGCTAGTGCGGCGAAGCTATTTTTGATCGCATCCATGCTTTGTTGGTGTCAATTAGTATGTTTTTGGGTCTCTGAAGCGAATAGTGCTGTCTAAAATGGGGGCATACATCTCATCCTAAGTATTCTCGTCCAAAATAATAAAAAAAAAAAATATAAACTGTATTCTCGTACTAATAGGCTACGCCCCTTTTTAGGACGAGATGACAGTAGGACGAGAAGACATTCGGACAAGTGGATCAAACGATAAAAACGAGTTTGTGTTAAAATTTATAAGTGTTTCTATAAGTGTTTTTATTTATAATTTTATAAGTCGCTAAAAGCGAAGAAGTTTTTTCCTAACTTTTTTTTCAATTTTTTGTAAATTGGGAGCATATTCAAATCTTGATGAAATAACGGGTTTTTAGGTTCGTTTCCGGTTGCTTATAAGTTATAACATTATAACTTTTGAAATTTAAATTTAATGATCTCAAAATTTTCAGGCGATCGAAAAGAGTCTTAGCAGAGACAATAAAACGGTAAGGTTGGTAGTACTGATTTCTTGTTTTCGGTATTTTCTGAAGTTTTCAAGGGGCCGTTGCTAACGAGTCTCCGGATGTCTTTTCAGGCGATCGAAAAGGGTCTTAGCAGAGACAATAAAAAGGTTGGTATACTGATTCCTCGTTTTCGGTATTTTCTGAAGTTTTCAAGGGGACTTAAATGCAAGACAAGTTTTTTGTCAAAACCATAAAAATGTAGAAAATCTAGAAAAAGGTTAATTTTTCAATAATAATTTTTATGATTAAAATAAAAACGATAAAACGATTTTGTATTTAAATTTATGAGTGTTTAATTAAGCTAAAAGCGAAGAATGTTTTTTCCTAACTGTTTTAAATTTTTGGCAAATTGGGAGCCAATTCAAAAACTTGAGGTTGAGAAAAATTTACTAGTTTGAAGAGCTTCCTACGAAAACTTCCCAAGAGAAGGAACAATATAGGAGGGGGAGTATTAAGGAGGGGAAGTATAACGGAGGAAGTTTAGGGAGGGGAAGTATAAAGGAATAAAATTTTGAGGATAACTCCAACATCGACTTCTCAAGTTGGAGATGTTTTAAATTAAAAGAACCAAAAGGATTATGTCTCCCTTCTTGGAGGTTGGTAATCCTGTACAATTGGAAACCTCGTAATTGTAGGTATGGGAGACTTCAGCCATGCTGAGTAGTTCAAATTGATGCTCGCTTCTCCCTTTTCCAAGGGTCCGAAACCAATCTATAGCAATCTAAAAGTCTTCATTATCTAAATACGCCTTAACGAGCTATTGAAATAAAGACTTTTTTTCTTAAAACTGTCATTTTGTTTCAACAATTTTTAAACTTTTTGCGGGTTTATGACCTTTTCGTATTCTGCTGTAATAAGAACTACTTAGTTTTTTTTTTCATTTTTTTTTTTTCTGTGACCACATGTTTTGAAAAGCCGGACACGAAACCCACTCGTTAGCGGAGATGAGAATTACCCCCATTGAATGGAAGGAAATCCAGGGAAAAAAGAGAAAAAAAACAATGAAAAGTATCTGACAACCTCTAAACAAGAATCAGAACTTTTTGATTGTGCTGCATTCTAGGAAAACAATGGGAAACGAAGCTAAAATCAAGTTTTTGAATTTGCTCCCAATTTACAAAAAATTGACTGAAGTTAAGAAAAAACATTCTTCGCTTTTCGCTTAATTAAAAAATAAATTTAAATACAAACTCGTTTTATAGTTTTAATTTTAGTCATTAGGATTATTAATAAAAATTAAACTTTTTCCTGATTTTCTACATTTTTATGGTTTTTGACAAAAAACTAGTCTTGTATTGAAGTAAATAAATGTATTCTGAAGCCACAAGAAAAATAAAAAGTTTTGACAAAAGTGTCCCTCAAGGAACTTCTGTCCCTTAATCTAGTTTTTGCCCTCCTTCAAAACTTCAGAAAATGACGAAAACGAGGAATCAGCGCTACCAACCTTACCGTTTTTATTGTCTCTGCTGTCAAGGTAACCTTGACAAAAGTGTCCCTCAAGGAACTACTGTCCCTGAATCTAGTTTTTGCCCTCCTTCAAAACTTCAGAAAATAACGAAAACGAGGAATCAGCGCTACCAACCGTTTTTATTGTCTCTGCTGTCAAGGTAACCTTGACAAAAGTGTCCTCAAGGAACTACTGTCCCTTAATCTAGTTTTTGCCCTCCTTCAAAACTTCAGAAAATAACGAAAACGAGGAATCAGCGCTACCAACCTTACCGTTTTTATTGTCTCTGCAGTCAAGGTAACCTTGACAAAAGTGTCCCTCAAGGAACTACTGTCCCTTAATCTAGTTTTTGCCCTCCTCCTTCAGAAAATAACGAAAACGAGGAATCAGCGCTACCAACCGTTTTTATTGTCTCTGCTGTCAAGGTAACCTTGAAAAAAGTGTCCCTCAAGGAACTACTGTCCCTTAATCTAGTTTTTGCCCTCCTTCAAAACTTCAGAAAATAACGAAAACGAGGAATCAGCGCTACCAACCGTTTTTATTGTCTCTGCTGTCAAGGTAACCTTGAAAAAAGTGTCCCTCAAGGAACTACTGTCCCTTAATCTAGTTTTTGCCCTCCTTCAAAACTTCAGAAAATAACGAAAACGAGGAATCAGCGCTACCAACCTTACCGTTTTTATTGTCTCTGCTGTCAAGGTAACCTTGACAAAAGTGTCCCTCAAGGAACTACTGTCCCTTAATCTAGTTTTTGCCCTCCTTCAAAACTTCAGAAAATAACGAAAACGAGGAATCAGCGCTACCAACCGTTTTTATTGTCTCTGCTGTCAAGGTAACCTTGAAAAAAGTGTCCCTCAAGGAACTACTGTCCCTTAATCTAGTTTTGCCCTCCTTCAAAACTTCAGAAAATAACGAAAACGAGGAATCAGCGCTACCAACCTTACCGTTTTTATTGTCTCTGCAGTCAAGGTAACCTTGACAAAAGTGTCCCTCAAGGAACTACTGTCCCTTATATAGTTTTTGCCCTCCTTCCAACTTCAGAAAATAACGAAAACGAGGAATCAGCGCTACCAACCTTACCGTTTTTATTGTCTCTGCTGTCGAGGTAACCTTGACAAAAGTGTCCCTCAAGGAACTACTGTCCCTTAATCTAGTTTTTGCCCTCCTTCAAAACTTCAGAAAATATTTTATTTTATTTATTTATTTTTATTTATTTACATCAAAATTAATAAATTTTATAGTAATTGTCAAACAAAATAACTAGAACAGGAAACAATTACAATTAACACTTTTAAACAATTAACAATTTTTAAATATTTTTATCTCACTAGAAAAAGGAACATAAATTATAGGTATATCACAAGTCACTTAGATCGCTATTCAAGAATTCCTCATATGAGTAGATGGGGTTCTTAATCAGCCACCCCTTTACTCTATTAGTGAGTGGCAAGAGAGGCAAAACTGAAATTGTGTGAGGCAATTTGTTAAAAAATCTGTAGCTCCAATATCGCTGACAGGTAAGGCTTCTTTTTAATCTATTAAACGGGACTACAAGATCACCTCTGTTTCGAGTGTCATGTGAGTGCACGTCCTCAAATGTTCTTAAATTTACTGAGGCAGACTTAATATTTTATACATCCCAGAATGAACACACTTGGTAACGTCAAGATTTCCAGTTTAATGAACGAACTACGAACATCATCACGGTAACCAACATCATCCAGAACACGAACGACTCTCCTCTGTATGGCAAATACTTTTTCAACATGACAACTATGACCCCAAGCTGTTATACCGTAGGTAATGTGAGAATGAAAAATTGCAAAATAAATTGACCTTAATTTATCACTGCTCAACTCTTTCTTTAATAACCTCATAAGATACGTTTGAGTGCTTAACTTTTTGCAAAGATTATCACAATGAACCTCCCAAGACAACGTTGGGTCCAGATAAACACCAAGAAATTTTACACTATCCAAATTGCTTAACATACCTAACTGTCTCGTAGAAAAAATGAGATTCATCGTTTTCTTATCATTTGACAAAAGCCTATTTGAACTGAACCAATCTTTGATGTCCCTTTCCATCTGGGAAGCTTCACCCTTAACAACATTCAAGACAGGATTTGAAATCAGGGATGTCGTATCATCCGCAAACTTAATAAACTTATACTGAGGAAGACAGTTTTGCAGATCGTTGAAAAAAATTATAAACAGAATTGGCCCTAAGACTGAGCCTTGCGGAACTCCCACTGAAACTTCTTTAAATTCGGACTTGTAGCCATCAACCATAACAGCTTGTTTTCTATTTTGCAGAAATGAAGCAATTAAATCTAAGCTCCCCTGAGCCATATGATATCTTTTCAATTTTCCAAGCAATAGCGAGTGATTAACACAATCAAAAGCTTTCGTGAGATCAAAGAATGAGATACTAGTAAAATACTTCTTCTCAAAGTTTTCTATAATGCTTTGTAACAGCTCCATAATTGCCATTTGAGCCTAAAAAAAATAACGAAAACGAGGAATCAGCGCTACCAACCTTACCGTTTATTGTCTCTGCAGTCAAGGTAACCTTGACAAAAGTGTCCCTCAAGGAACTACTGTCCCTTAATCTAGTTTTTGCCCTCCTTCAAAACTTCAGAAAATAACGAAAACGAGGAATCAGCGCTACCAACCGTTTTTATTGTCTCTGCTGTCAAGGTAACCTTGAAAAGTGTCCCCAAGGAACTACTGTCCCTTAATCTAGTTTTTGCCCTCCTTCAAAACTTCAGAAAATAACGAAAACGAGGAATCAGCGCTACCAACCTTACCGTTTTATTGTCTCTGCAGTCAAGGTAACCTTGACAAAAGTGTCCCTCAAGGAACTACTGTCCCTTAATATAGTTTTTGCCCTCCTTCCAACTTCAGAAAATAACGAAAACGAGGAATCAGCGCTACCAACCTTACCGTTTTTTATTCTCTGCTGTCGAGGTAACCTTGACAAAAGTGTCCCTCAAGGAACTACTGTCCCTTAATCTAGTTTTTGCCCTCCTTCAAAACTTCAGAAAATAACGAAAACGAGGAATCAGCGCTACCAACCTTACCGTTTTTATTGTCTCTGCAGTCAAGGTAACCTTGACAAAAGTGTCCCTCAAGGAACTACTGTCCCTTAATATAGTTTTTGCCCTCCTTCCAACTTCAGAAAATAACGAAAACGAGGAATCAGCGCTACCAACCTTACCGTTTTTTATGTCTCTGCTGTCAA